>JAZGTJ010006301.1:0-25279 GCA_036877575.1 Botia almorhae | reverse complement strand
TTGCTGTGAATGTGTGTGTAACAATCAATGCTGGACACAGAACTGTGAAATGAAGCAAAACTGTGAAACGTATGCATCTTTAATTGAGCGTAAATGGTTTTCACAACTGACTGCCCTCAGTCTTCCTGGTAACTGGGCTAATAGGTCGATTAGCCAGTAATGACGGCAGCATTTTATGCATACTACAAATAATTAAGAGAACTTGATTTAGCACACTTCAATTTTAATGTGCAAGCTGGGCACCTCAGCTTTGACTTATTATTTAGGATTATGAATGAGTCATATGGCACCTCTAACCAGTCAATTCTGGCCTATAATGATGGAGCTTTCACATGGCGAATAAAAATAATCATAGTCCTCTGAATATCTCACAGACAGAGTTATTGTTTTGAGGTGTAAAGTTCCTGTTTGCTGGCATGCAGGCATTGTCATAATAATATAGAAATCAAAGTTTCTCTCTTTGAAGATATAATGGCACAGAACAAGGGGATGAATACACTGGTTGGTCTCATTTTAACTGCAGCACCACCTAGAACAGAACAGTTTGTCAGCAAAGCTCTGTGAGGTAGACACTGGTATATTAAAAATCCTTAGAAAGTCTGCATTACCTTATTAGCTGCCTCAAGCGCACTGATGAGTGTTTGTAGCTCCTCTTTGTTCATTTCTATGTTTGACAATCTCTGAATCCCATTATCTTTTAAATCCAGACTAAGATTTAGCAAAGGAGTGTTTAAAGCCGAAAGCTTATCGCTGGATATTGCCAGCTGGAGTGAGTTGGAGAGTAACAAAACAACAAGAGGAAGAAAGCAACACTTTAACAAATGGAATAAAATCAATGGATAAACAATTGATATCACAGTTGAATAAGCATGTGTGTAAGTGCTTGCTGCACCTTTATCTGCCAGTTGAAGTCCTGTAGCTGTGTGCTAGAGATGGCATTGGTTCTGTCCACCAAAGCATGTCTGATCTCACCAAACCTGGACCGCACACACTGCAGAACAGCCTCTGCACGTGTTGCGTCTAAACCACTCAGATGCTCCTGAACCTACACTTTCATGCACACAGAAAAAAATCAATTATTCAGCAAATGTGCAGTCAAATCATAATAGAGCAGAACTTCATACAGGTCCCTTACCAATCTGAAGCACACCCAAATGTACATTAAAAAATAGTAACCCCAAATTTCTGTTATTGTTAACCCATTGTTATGTCATTCCAAACCTATGATGCTTTTTTTGCAAGTGAAGAGTCAGTTGTACCGAAAACTGACTCCCTGTGAGATTATGACTTCCCTGTTTCTGACTGGTCCATACATTGAGGCTATTACCTGATTGGCTTTTATCTATAAACCCTGCCCCCACACCGAATCCTAACCAAAGTAGGGAGAAACAAGGAAATCTTGATTTCATTACTAGGAAGTCAGATTTCAATACTACACCAGAAAGCCAAGCTGTACTCATGCACAAATGCATTAAAGAGTGTTCTTTTGTGTTCCCCTAAAAATCAACATCATATGAGTTTGGAACATCAGGAAGGAAGGTA
Source organism: Botia almorhae (assembly GCA_036877575.1). Lineage (NCBI taxonomy): Eukaryota > Metazoa > Chordata > Actinopteri > Cypriniformes > Botiidae > Botia > Botia almorhae. Next base: position 23,737 of record JAZGTJ010006301.1, on the reverse strand, counting down.
AACAGGATTTAAAAAATGTAAGAACACTGTAGATCACATGAAAGACATGCACATAATATACAATAAAAGTAATCTATAGGACTTGTGCATGTTGATCAAAGTTTAAAGCCATACATGGGGATTTGAAAAAACAAACAAATTAAAGCTCTGTTGCCAATAGATTACAAGCCTTTTTAGTCAATCCAGCCAAAAATAATATAAAATTAAAGTGTTGCAATCTAGTTCTTGTTCTGCAGGTACCCTTTATCTTCCTAAACTTTCTACACTTCCTAAAGTTACTTTACGAGACTTAATCTATAGTGAGATGCAGTGTTTGTTGGTCTGTTCGTCACCTCTTGATCTGAGCAACCTCTCCTCACAGCAAAGCGGATGAAAGACGAGAGACTGTTCATCAAATCCATCCATTCTATCAAACTCCACCTGTCACTGTAATCCGCCCGTCTCGGACCACGCCGTCCGCATACGTCATCCACGACCCTATGTATGAGCTTGGAAGGGAAATAAAAATTCTGTCAAATTAATGAAACACTAATAAAAAAAATCATTTAATGTAGTTATTATTGTATAATCAAAATGAATGAGGATTTGTTTTGTTTTTCAACTACCTTCGTTGTTTTAACTTTTTATTTGTGGTTGACGCACGTGTTTTGTTACAGAGAAATGACAAATAAACACAATTCAGGCCCGCATCTTACAGTACACTAGCGTGCAGCAAAGCTCCAACCACCAGCTTGAGAAATAAATAAAATTAAAAATAATTTAATGAGTGACAATGCAATACTGTAGGTTGCATAGAAGAGCAGATTGCAAAAGGGTTTAACTGTTGCGAGATCGAAACCACCCAGCAACGTTTATATATGTATTATTTGACTAATACAGACTATACTAATACTGGACTAATACTGCTACTTACTTTAGGGCATTCTTCAGACGACAATTTATCGAGCAACGTTATCATTGCGCTACCAGTGGTATTCCCCCACTTCAAGCGATGTCAGCTGATAGAATATCACGTGACTTCTTTTATTAGCCTTATACTGCTCTCTGTAACTATAAACGTAAACACCATTTCATATTTTAATCACATGTACATATTACGTTCAAATGAACTTTTTTAAAGAATGCTGTTATGCTTTTGCATTAACACAGAGCCGGAAACATTCGCTACCGAAATTTCAAATTAAAAGTTCATATTAAAATAAAATTCTTCAACCTTATCTTCAAGTTGTAAATTCTACGTAAAGATGAAATTAGAAATTAAATTAATGTCAGAAATATTTTAGAAGTGTTAACCGCAACATTTTAGAATGAGAGTAACTGGTTATTAAATAATAAAATGCATGTCCAATATACAACAAATATATGTACGTTACCAAACTGTTTCGGAAGTGTTTTATATGTTTTTTTTACTTTAAAATGTATAAAAAATGTTAACGTTATTTTTGATTGTAAAAGCACGATATTACTTGTGCCTGAACAAATAGAAAATGTTTGTGGGTGTTTCTACAAGTGTGTGGGAGTGAGCAAAGGATGCTGCGCGGAACGCGGAGCTCGTTCACGCAATTCTCCAGTGTTTCTCACTAAACCAAGTATTTCATGTGGCAGCTAAATATAGTAATTAAAATAGAAGCAGTGCATGATTTGCACGAAAGTATATTTAGTTAGACACATTAACCATTGCTCGACCATGTGGCCAAGTCGATGACTCGTGGGTAAGTTTAACGTCTTGGTTATCTACAAGGTTATGTGGATACTATTCTTTTGCTACGCCCTGGAGCTCCGTATGAAGAGGGCTGGTTGGATTCGATCGTGGTCTAGTCCTATAAAGACGACACAAGCGATTTTAAGATTTCAAGATAAAATGACCTGAACATGAGGTCCATATATGTGTGTGTGTGTGTGCTTGTGAGAACTAATGTTTTGAAAATACGGTTTAAAGACTGGACAAGCTGCCTTAGTATATTCATTATTAGGAATTAATTATATTATTATATAATATATTATATTATTATGTAATTAATTATATTAGGCAATGTTTTTTACTGTACGTGTTGTGTACATTTGGAAAAATTTAGTATATGTAGACCAATAGTAAATATTGGTGTAATCTGATTTGTTTAACCTGTCATGGCGTTGAAAATAACTGTTCTCTTTTCCTCATAAAATAGTGCATATTGTGTTTATATAAACGTAAAAGGGCTTCTATTTTATAGAAATGACAATAATAATATATTATTATTATTATTAATAATTTTAACAACTGTAGTGTTGAATGTTGTATTGAGAATATAATACACTTTAAGTTCTAGGCCTGTTAAGACAGAGAAAACTTGGTAAGATTGATTTTGTGTTCCCCTAAATAGGCAAGTGAGCAAATATAATTTTTTAGTCTCTGTATAAAAAAACAGTGTATGTATTAGATGTCCTCTAATATAGCCAAACCAACTTGTCTGTGTGTTTTTATCCTTCCTCATTTTAAATTATTTTACTCTTGTATGATTTTGCCACAGCTCTTAAAACTAGTCCTTCAATACTGGCCTGTAAAATGAGACGTTTTACATGAAACTAGTCAAACACTTCCTCTTCCCATGATGCTTATGAGGAAGAAAGAGGTTCATAAAATGGCATTAGCATACAGAAACTTCTGCATGAAGACTTTACTGATTCACACTGCACATTGTGTTTTTAGCTTATTCGCAAGTTAAAAATATTCACAAGGTTGCACACTGTCAAAATGAGAAGAAATGGCAGGTTGCATTTAACCTGTTTCAAAGCTGAAATGCGCTGTCTGCTTTTATTAATAGTGTTTACATGTGTGCATGTTTTCGTGTATGTTTAGGAAAAAGGCTCTTTGTAGTGAATACAAGGACCCCCACCATTTTGTCTCCCAAGGTTCCGGAATTTTATTGGTCCACCAACTTTTGCTTTTATGGAGCGGCTCGATTGGGTTCGACACAGATGTCTACAGCTGACATCCACAGATACGAGGAGAGGCTGGTACTCTCCGCCTTCATCACTTCCTCCTAAGAGCAGTCTGGATGCTCAGGACCCTGTGGTTCAGCGGATCATTGGAAAGAGAAGAGTCGTGGTGGCTCGATGGGGTCCACGCCATGCAGAGTACCAGAGCATCTGTAAGGGATTCCGGAACAACAGCATTCGGACCACCAAGTACAACCTTATCAGTTTCATACCCATGAACCTTTTCCAGCAGTTTCACAGGTGAGATGTTTATAATCTCTCAATTTGTTACTCAGTAGTTCCAGACATTAACAGGTTAATTTGCAAATAAACAGATTGATTCATTTGGTAGGTAGGTGATAATATATTACAACAAGCAGGATTGACCTTGTGAATCCTATTAAGTTTAAATTTCCTAGGGATGGATCACGATGATTGACTAGTCGTCCAAAAACTGAGGTTGACTATTGCTCAACTATTGGTCATTCAAACAACCCACAACTAGTTTTGCTATAGAATTGCCTAAATTATTTAAATGCACATTAAACGTGTTTAACTGAAATCTTTCGTGTTTTAACAGGGCAGCAAATCTGTATTTCCTGTTCCTTGTGTTGCTGAATTGGGTCCCAGCAGTGGAAGCATTTCAGAAGGAGATTACCATGATCCCACTAGTTGTGGTGCTCACCGTCATTGCCTTCAAAGATGCCATGGAGGACTACAGACGTTACTGCTATGACAAGAAAATTAACAATACATTGACACATGTCTACTGCAGGTCAGTGTGTATGTAAAATAGATGAAATAAGGCAAATGATGGCACTCATGAGCAGGGATGGGTTACTTATTTATCTGTTTTGTAATTCCATGTCCTGTCGTCATTTACTTATACTTTGCCCTGCATCTTATGATAGTGGTCAGGTATGTCAGGTTATGAGAAATACATTTTATCTACAGTACAAGATGTCATTATACTATAAAAACATACTGTAATCTTTTACCAAAACTCTATCCCCATCCCCTATAAAAAGAAAGTGAGTTACATAAACACATTATTCTAAAATCCTTGTTTTTTTAATGCAAGAAACAGAATAGTTTGACCATTTACGTTTATACATCAGTGATGTCTATTTGGGCTTCAAAAACTGGCTTGCTTAAAAGATAATAAACAAACTGTTCACCAAATGAAAGAATTTAAAACATTCTCCAAACATTGGGCTTTTCCTGGGTGTGTGATACAAAAATCTCTAAATAATAATACAATTTGCTATAACCTTTTTAAATAATTAACTTGTTAAACTTCTGTTTACCATAAACATGTGGAACCCATACCGTTATTATCACTGAGAAGTGTTTACTGTTGACACAGATTCACTAACCAAAAACAGCACTTCCAAGACGAGAAGAAAATTTCCAAGAAATAATGCATAATTTCAGCTTGCAAACTTCCTTCTAGACTCTGAAGACCAATGAAGATGAATGATTAAAGAATAAATCATTTCTGATTCTTTCTATACCGTCTTCTATTCAGTTAGATAAATGGTCTGCTTCTAAAAGAATAGTTCAGTGTTTCATTGATGGTATGCGGCACCTCGGTGTGGAACTTTAAGTGTTGCTGTAAAATTCTATGATGTCATAGATAGCCCCTCCCACACCCAGGAGCTCATGTTTGACTAAGCCCATCATAAAATACTACAAATATGATCCTCACATATCAACAGCATGTTAAATATTAGTCTTCATAAAGCAATGTTTGTAATTATGACCAGTCCTCATTATGTTTTATAATATTAACAACAACAGTCTCTGCTCCTTAGTTGATAAGGAGTTCCTTTGTCCCAGATAAATGTCATTGGTTGCTTATTTACCAGCCCAGTTGTCTTCTTAGTTTAACAAACTGCCTCTTCGGTCATATAAAGCTCTGTTTGAGTTTGTTTATGATGCCTGGGAGTGTTTCCTGGACAAGGAGGGGCCAGATCTATATGCTGTACATTGTTAAAGGTTTCTGAGACACGCTCTACTGTTGAGGCAGGTTTGGATCACAACATAAACTTAGGTGTCCTGTGGTTTGGATAGAAACAGTACAACGATTCACCAGTTAAATGGTAATGGTAAGACCTGCTGGACATGCTGGGGACAGAGAAATTACCTGATTTGGCTGGAATATTCTTACATGCTGTCTCCCTGGAGCTGAAGGGTCAGTATCTAGAATCCTATTGCCATGACTCAATCATCAGTCCCAGATCGAGGTGGCATTGTGAAAGATCAGACAAAGAAGAGGAGAGTAGTGACCCTGTGGTGGACTGAAGATGAAGAAGAAACTGCGTTGCGGAAGGCGTACAGCAGAAATAAGGTCCAAACGACCAAGTACACCTTCCTTACCTTTATTCCCAAGAATCTTTTTGAGCAGCTTCATCGGTTTGCCAACCTATACTTTCTCTTCTTGTGTGCACTGAACTTTGTGCCTATCGTGAATGCGTTCCAGCCAGAGATCTCGATCTTGCCGATCATTTTTGTGATGTCCGTAACGGCGGTCAAAGACCTTTGGGAAGACCAGCGTCGGAGACAATCTGACAAAAAGGTCAATAACTGCATATGTGATGTGTATGACAGGTAAACGTGTGAAATATTTTAAATAAATATCAGAATTCTAATTATACATATAAACACATATTCTAATATATAGCTGTATGTGTTATATACTTCACTGTTTACTTTGCCCTCTGTGGTATGGCATGTGATATCAGCAGATCACAACATTAGCACCTTCTTCATATCGTACATCATGCAAATTAAATGCTATGAACTGCAGAGCTGCTGGATATGTGCTTGTTGTTTGTTTTATTTTGGTTTTTGCTCTGGTCATGCAGTTTTAATGCTGAACATTATAACGTGTTTGTGTGGTTCTCTCCTTAAATTTTGCGTTTTAAAACACTTTTGACAATTGTTAGTTTTTTTTATTTTCAACTCTGCCTTTTAAAAACAATTTTTAAAAATTTGGAGGCGTGGTCGTCCACACACACACACACCTTTGAAAACAGGTGTATTCGCATATTTATGTGTTGTATCATTGCTAAATCATTTCTTTAAACCTGTGCTAAAATCAGTTGGTGGGTTTATCCTGTAGTGACAAGTAGTTTTTTTTATTATATTTATTAGTGTAGATGAAAGTTGGCATGGTTAGCATGAAGTGTAGCTATTTTTAAACTTTCATTATTTATTTGATAACTGTCTGTTGATCAGAGGTTAGGTCTTATGAGTGCACACATCTGTGTCTGAGGCTGAGAACAATGCCAGTTTATAACTCCTGATCTATAGTATTATTTACCTGTTGTGAACGAGGCTATAAATCACATGACCTTAACTGTATTCAAATGCACAAATAAAACTTTAAAAGTGCACTTCAGATGCTACAGTTTTGTGCATTTATTTGCAATATATGTAGAAAAGGATTTAATGGAATATGTAAATACACTGTACCCAGTGTACAGTCTATAATAAAAGGCCCAAATATGTTAGCTGTGTTTGAAGTCTTTCTGTACTCATTTCCAGACTTAATGTTCATTTTGTTATGCAATGTATCAAAACATTGCATAATGTGACATTTGGCTCTAGTACAGTTGTTAAAGCTGCTTTGTTATAAAAGGCTCCCAGGTGATTGTCTTGCCGCGGGGGGTCACATTAGTTTTTCTGTTGTGCAGCTGTTGCCAAGCACAGCGTTTACTTATTTACTCTGACTTTACAAGTGTTGAGTTGAGTAGTATAAAAGAGTAATTAATGCTAGAATCTTTGTGTGTGTGTGTTGTTCGTGTTGTTCTAATTTCAAATGAAAGGTAGATAAACAAAGCAGCAATGGGAAATGCATATTACCCTTTATTAAAAGTGTGTTTCTGTGCTGTACAGCAGACATATAGTGCATGCTTTTTATAATAGATTTGGATATTGGGACTGCAAATATTTCTTAATACTACCTGCAAGACTGGTTTTAGTTACATCCAAAGTGCGAGGGCAGTTTTACCTCATAATAAAACGCATTACTTTACGTAACATTCTTTTAACTGTAGTGTAAAAACAAAAGAAATTGTCTGAAAACATTGCGACTCGTTCAGCTATTAACTGACACTGTTAGCATGCAAAAATACACATTAACAAGGTTTAGTGTAGGGAAATTTATCTATTTAATGAATTTACTGATTTTATCTTTAGGTTAAAAAAATGTGTAGGAAACTGGGATAAAGACAAAGTTTTTATCAGGAGCATTGAATTGAATCTGTTTATTAATGTGCAACTGTTATTGTATAGAGAGTCTTCAGATGGCTGTGCTGGGAAATAGTCAATAGTGTAGTACACACTGTGTTATTGAGCTTGACTACTGTGTCAAAAAGGAGAATGTTCTGTTACCTCTACATTTTTGACCTGTTGATGTGCACAACGTGGACAGACTCTCTTGCTTATATTTCTCTACAAATATTTAGATCGTATTATGGTCATCTAATTTTCATTTTTAATACAAAAGAACAATAATTGTGTTTATTGAAGTAAGCAGAAGCGCTATGTGGAGCGGCGCTGGGCAGAGGTGTGTGTTGGTGACCTGGTCCGTCTCTGCTGTAATGAGATCATACCTGCCGACCTGGTGCTGCTACACTCGTCTGATCCTAATGGAGTGTGTCACATCGAGACTGCCAACCTGGATGGAGAAACCAACCTCAAACAGAGGCAGGTTGTCCGTGACTTACCTCAACAGGTGGGTGGCAGTTTATTATGATCACTAGCACTTTTGTCAAAAAGTATAGTCACATTATAATGTTTGTAAAAAAAAAACATTTAAATATGAAACATGAATGTTTCTAATAAAAACTGATTAAAGTATAACAGATGGTTGCACCATAATTTTTTTCTTCTAAAAATTAAACGTATGCCCGAAATAGGTGCAAAAAATCGTGTGAAACATGTCCCACACAGCTTTCATGTACTACCAAGCACACAGAATTCAAATAAAATAATTCTCAGCAAAAATAAATGAAAAATAATTTAGCAAACAATTGCATGTACGTGCATGTATATGATCTTCACCTTAGGAATCAGAATTCATTCCAGAAAACTTCAGCAGTCGCATCGAGTGTGAAAATCCCAACAATGATTTGAGACGCTTCAGAGGTTTCATGTGAGTAATTCAACTGCATATATTTAATAAACACAAGGCATAAGCAGAACTTTGTCCTGCTGATTTGAATGAAAGCGGTAATGGATTTGTTTGTGCACACAGGGAGCATCCCGGTAAGATCCGTGTTGGACTGCACAGTGAAAACCTGCTGCTGAGGAGCTGCACTGTGAGAAACACAGAGACTGTGATTGGCATCGTGGTCTATGCAGGTCACTTTGACGCGTGTAAAAAACACATTTAAAAACAGAAGAGTTTTTATTGACTGACAGCTGGCGATACATAAAATAAATGTAATTGCAGGTCATGAGACGAAAGCGATGCAGAACAACAGCGGGCCACGCTATAAGCGAAGTAAACTGGAGCGCAGGCTAAATGTAGATGTACTTTGGAGTGTTGCTTTACTGCTGCTTATGTGCTTTGTTGCTGCTGTAGGTCAGTATTCATATAGCAGCTGTAGATACAGTCACGATTGTTTACATTTAAACAATAAAGTGCATGGGAAAGGCTCTTTAAGTATGAGTTCAATTAATTGTCTGTTGGATGTTTGTTTGATGGCTGAGGTGTGCTTGTGTTGTATAGGTCATGGTCTCTGGTTGAATGGATTGAAGGATCCCATCTTTATGATTCCTGAGGACACGCCCCCTGCACTCGCTGCCTTTTACATGTTCTGGACAATGATCATTGTTCTGCAGGTCAGTTTAGTGTTCTGAAAATACTTTTTAAAGCTTTTTAGTAAAGTTTTACTGCATTTATTTGCTAATTACTATCATCTTATTACTACTTTTTAAAAAAAGATTGACCATGTGTTTACATAATGCACTAAAATGTTAAAATAAGAATTATTTAAATTATTTAATTTTAATGTTACGTCAGAAATGGGTTACATATAATAGAGTTAGAGAAAGGCTATTAATTTAAAAGTTAATCTGTCTTTCAGTTATAGAGATAAGTGTATGCTTAGAAAACCAGTTCAATTCTCTTTCACTCCCTGATTTTCTTTGTTGTAGGTGCTGATCCCAATCTCGCTCTATGTGTCTATAGAGATTGTGAAGCTGGGACAGATTTATTTTATTCAGAATGACTTGGATCTGTATAACCCAAGATTGGACACAGGGGTCCAGTGTAGAGCACTGAACATCACAGAAGATCTTGGGCAGATTCAGTATCTGTTCTCTGACAAGACAGGAACCCTCACAGAGAACCGCATGCTGTTCAGACGATGTACTGTAGCAGGAACAGAGTACCCTCACCACGAGAACGGTCTGTTTGCTACTGCTAAATTTGTTTGCTACATACGAAATACAACCCGACTGAGTTTCCATTTTGTGGGTGTGCCTTTCATAATTATGGCTATAGTGTCTTAAAGGTCTAGTTCACCCAGAATTTGCACTTTGTTAACATCATTTTTCACTCATTTTTGTGTAAATAACGTCACCTAAATAAGCCACCTTACTTTGCACTTTTAAATAGTTTAAATAGCTGCTACTATAGAAGAATATTCCAGGCCGTGGGAACGGCCCTGCAGACTGACTGACAAACTTGACTGCTATATATATAATATACTGATGTTTGAAAAGAGTTTTGACTATTGACTTCTAGTATTGACTATTTTTGTCTGGCAAAATAATGTGCAATACATTTTACATATACATTACAATATATGTGATCAGTTAATGATCTTTTGTAAGTGTATTTATAACTTATGTTTAGTTTGGTCCAAAATCTTTGTTTACTTGACTTGTTGCTGTGCTTTTCCGGGATTGCATTTTTCACATAAGATACATGTAATTCCGACAAATAAATCAAATCAACGAATTGTTCCACAGAGAAAAGGAAGTAGCATGCATTTGGAGCAACATGAGGGAGAATAAATGATGGCAAAAAAGTTTTATGACAAATTATGACAAAGTTTAGTTTTTGGGTGAACTGTTCCTTTAAAATTGATCTCTATTGAGTTCCCTAGAATTTGGAACAGCTAAACATAAATTATTATATATTTGCTACAGTTAAGTAGCAAATAAAAAATTTGCTTATTGATAGGTTAATATCTGATATGGTCTTGACAGTGTTTGTGTGTGTTACTCTTTAGCAATTTCATTGGAGCAGTATGAGGAGCAGGGATGTGGCGATACAGATCGCTCACATACGCTCAGATCGCGCTCCAGCAAGAAGTCTCTGAGCTGCAAATCGCTTAGCTGCAACCGGAGTTCAGTGTCCCTCAACACACTTACAGCAGATTCCGATACGCACTCGGTCCTCGACACGCTCCGTAGGCGCACACCCGGAGCCTTTAGCGGCACTATGGTGAGAAGATTAAACCCACCTGTAGATTTTCACCTTTACTGTGAGTGCACGTTACCTTTACCTTTGTTTACTTTGCCTTTGTGTATTAGTCCCCCATTCATTTTACTGCAAGTCATTGAACCACAATGAGCCACACCTCTGAAGTTCTTGTCTGCGTGTGATTAATGCGGTTATGTGTTTTGTTCAGGAGTGTGCAGTTTTTCCAGATCCTCAGTTACAGGGGAAACTGGCTGCCCTGTCTTCTCCCATACAGTCTCCTGTCATACATGAATCTGCTGAAATTTCCCACATCCTTGACTTCTTTCTCACCCTGGCTATCTGTAACACTGTGGTGGTTTCCTCACCCACTCAGCCAAGACATGTGGTATATCCTGATGTTTCCTGATTTTCAGCTTATTACATATTTACTCTGGCTAACATTCTAACATATGATTTCCAACATATGATTTTGTTTACTGTAGTCTACTGTTTTGCACTTAACAATATGATTAACAGCTTTACATTAGCCCAATGAAAACTATGTAATTGCCACATTTTGTATTTAATGCTTAATTCAAACAAAACATGAATAAGAATAATGGCTAGGCAGAAGAATAATGGCTAGGCAGAAATAAAAATTCCTTTGCAATTTTACCATAGATTAACATTTTGGCTTGTGGTGTTTGTGACTTTGTAAATATAATATCAGGTCCAGATGCCTGTGGCTCACACTCCACTGCGCTCACTAGAAGAGATGAAGGTGCTGTTGCAGAAGCTGAGTCTACCTCGCTTTTCCATTTCACCCAACCAAAGCACAGACACGCCGGGCAGCCTGACCAAACAACTTTTAACTCGTGGTCGGTCAGCAACCTACTTCCCCAACAGCGCCCCACAGACACTGCAGGTACCCAACACTCCCACTCACACCCCTTTAGACGCTCCCTCCACCCCCTCTGCTCCAGCACTGATGCACAGCACTGATGGAGCTTGGGCAGAAGATGTAGAGGACGTAAAGAAGGCCAAAGATAATAGCGATTATGAGACTGAGAGCGATGATAATGAAGATGAGGAAGAAGAGTTGCTGTATGAGGCAGAGAGTCCGGATGAGGCAGCACTGGTGCAAGCAGCAAAGGCTTATGGGTGCACTCTGCTGGGCCGATCCCCAGAGCAAGTCCTTGTGGCTGTTCCAGGTGCTGGGCCAGTCTCCATCCCACTGCTACATGTGCTGCCGTTTCATTCTGTCCGCAAGAGGATGTCTGTGGTTATTCGCCACCCCTTCACTGGAGAGGTGGTGGTATACACTAAAGGAGCTGATAATGTCATCATGGAGCTGGCTGACAGAGGTATGTGATGTCATGGCTTTAAAACTGCTTTGTAATATGCACAATATGGTCAAACAAATCATGGTGTGATTTATTTTTAAATTGCAAAATTGGTAAACATGTAGTTAAAATTTAAAGCCTTTTTTCACTTCGACTCTTAAAGTAATTATAGGTCCAGTTCTCATTACGTTCACATTGTACTTGGGTTTCAAAGTGGACTGAAATCTGTTTTTATGCTTTGGTTTCATAAGGGTATCAAACATATTACAAAGTGTTCTGACACTGCTAAAAAATAATTGGCCTTAATTTTGAATTATTATACAGGCCTAGGAGTTATTAGTGCCGTATGAATGAAAAATTGTATTGTAGCGTTGAACAGTAATCACTTTGAACCCAGTATACTCATCTCTCTTCTCGGTATGCTTTAATTGTGTGTGCATGTGGGTTGCAGCTGAAGGTGGTTTCTCTAGGGAGGTTATGGCGCGAACACAGAGACACTTGGATCAGTATGCAAGAGAGGGGCTGCGCACTCTCTGTGTTGCAAAAAAAGTATTTTGTCTCTCACTTGTTTTTTGAATCATTTTTACTATGTTCTATCTGGTACTTGATGTCAAACTTGATCTGAGAATAGCATGCATTGAGAGTGCATGAGCTTTGCAAATTATTGTCTGCGTATGATTGACAGGTGTTAGAAGAGCAGGAATACAAAGCCTGGTTGAAGAGACATGAGTCTGCAGAGACCAGCATTGAAAACAGAGAAGAGCTTCTGCTTGAATCTGCTGAGAGACTGGAAACTAATCTCATGTTATTGGGTGAGACATTGCAAGAAGACAATGAACTAAAAACAATCACGTGTTGCAAACCTCATGCTTCTACAAGTTATAAACCCCTGGAAACAATGCCCTGTTAAGTACCTAGAACAAGCTGAAAACTGCAAAGCAGCACCCTAACAACCACCCAGAAAACCCCAGTAATGCCCTGGTATCCACTTACATGCATTATGGCCATATGTTTTCCACCAAGCAAACTGAGCACCACTCACATTTTCTTTACAAATTGTACAAATCTAGTTAACTCTTTCTTGGCTCACAGGGGCGACAGGTATAGTAGATCGTCTGCAGGAGGAAGTTCCTGAGACCATAGAGGCTCTGCAAGAAGCTGGAATTAAAGTGTGGGTCCTTACAGGGGACAAACAAGAGACGGCTATTAATATTGCCTTTGCTTGCAAACTCCTAAAACCAACAGATCAGCTACTTGCAGCCAATTGTGACAGCAAGGTAAGAGCAACTGTGGATGGAACGGGGAGATTAAAGGAAAAGTTATAAATGAATGAAATAAGTGACTATTTGCACCCAGATGTAAATAAGACTGGCTGGCCACACAACACTATTTGCACCCCGGTAGTCTGAAAACAGCAGGTTATCGGCATTATGTAATAGACTTATGTAAGATTACTTACTTACATATTTTAAATGTGCACAATACAAAATGACATGCACAAACATGCACATGCACGATGTTCTTGTGTGCTTTAGTTTACTTCATACATCACCGAAATGTAAATTTCATAACATACACATAACTGGATGTTTTCTGTGTGTTCTCCCTCAGGAGGCATGTGAGGCTCGACTTCATGAGTTACAGTGTGAGATCAGATTCTTTATGAAGTCTGATCACAATGTGGGCGTGTCTAAAGATGACAGAAGCACCTCTGACTTTGTGCTAGTCATTGACGGCCGTACACTGGACTTTGCTCTGCAGGAGGAACTACAGGAGCCTTTCCTGGAACTCACATGCTGTTGTCGCTCGGTCATATGCTGCAGATCCACCCCCCTGCAGAAGAGCCAAGTGGTACGGCTCGTCCGGGACAAACTAAAAGTCATGACCCTCGCTGTAGGTCAGTAGATGGAGGGAGAGAAATCTGATTGGCTGCAGAATAAAGTGTTCTGGCTTTGTAAAAATGAAACGTGGTGCTTGTTCTTAGGTGACGGAGCAAATGACGTTAGTATGATTCAAATGGCAGATGCTGGAATCGGCATCTCGGGCCAAGAGGGCATGCAGGTACATGCACAGACATATTGAACTGCTCTTTCTGTCTGAACATGCATGATCTCACCTTTCTTGGTCTGTAGGCAGTGATGTCAAGTGACTTTGCCATCTCAAGATTTAAGTACCTGAGAAAGCTGATTTTGGTTCACGGTCATTGGTGTTATGCACGCTTGGCTAACATGATCCTTTATTTCTTCTACAAGAATGTGGTGAGTTAAATAACCATTTACAAAGTCATGTCCAAATAAAGACTTTGTTGTTCTCATCAGTTGTTTTGGTTTCTTCTTTCTCATGTAGATGTACGTGAACCTGTTGTTCTGGTACCAGTTTTTCTGTGGGTTTTCAGGTAGCACCATGACTAACTCATGGGTCCTGATCTTCTTTAACTTGCTCTTCACTTCCGTCCCTCCACTTGTATATGGTGTGCTGGACAAAGACGTCTCAGCAGAAACACTCCTAGATCTGCCTGATCTTTACAAGTCTGGGCAGAAGTCACAGGTGGGCGGATTTTCCCCTTACATCATTCTATTGTATTCTACAATGTGTAGTACATAGTGTATCACATGAATATTGTGATGTCTTGTTTGTGGTTATTTACTAAAGTGTGTGACTTTTCAGGCCTACCTTCCATCAACATTCTGGCTGACCATGCTTGATGCTTTTTACCAGAGCTTAGTGTGTTTCTTCGTACCTTACTTTGTAAGCCCTTTTGAAGTTCCTCATTTTAATGGCTAAGTTTGTACAGTGTTCTCTTATTTGAATTTAACAATTTGCATTAATTTCAAATGACATTTGAGATTATGGCTGTGAACTTAACAACAGGAAACGTGAAAGGTTTCTTAAATGCACAAAAAGGTTTTGTTAAAGGTGAAGATGAAGAGTGTATTTAAATTTTATTTTATTTTTAAACTTCTGTATTTAATTTGTTTACATTCTAATTTGAAAAACTACACATGGTGGTGCTATTAAATCATTGTTTTGTTTGTTTGAGAATCCTGATCTATCTGACACAGCAGTGTTGGCTCAAACAATGAGTGTGGGGCCAGACTATCAGTTTGTTGAACTACTGATAGATCCCTGGAAGAGTTAGTGTTTCATTTGGTGATGCCAGTGGTGCAAACATTACACACGTCACCTTTAAATTTGATGTTTATAACTGAACTTGTCTGAAATACCTCCTAAATCTCTTAAACGATTCAGTAATGCTGGACTGTTGTTTTCAAAGCATTTGTATATATAAATGATCACATTATGTCTTTTGTATGTGATGTAAGGCCTATGCAGGAAGTGATATTGGAGTATTCTCCTTTGGCTCTCCAATTAATAGCTCCGCCCTCCTCATCATCCTCCTTCATCAGGTCATTGAGAGCCGCACACTGGTAAGCCAATCAGTTTACAGTGCAAGTTTGTCACTCATTTTGTTAAATTATGCAAAGCATATCATATGGAAATATGTAAGATAAAATTACAGTATCACCACTGTAACAACCACTGTCTCTATATTTTATACTATATTTTCTGCTAATGCTTTCATGTGCTTTTTTGTGCAGACATGGCTACATGGTGCATTGCTGCTCTTCAGTGCCCTGTTCTATTATGCCTTTGTATTGGTGTTCAGCGTTACCTGTGTGACATGCAATTCTCCTACAAACCCCTTTGGCATTGAGACAAGAATTATGTCTGAAGCACTTTACTATTTTGTATGTGGATTTACCACAGTCCTGGCATTGTTGCCTAGGTACAACATGCACACATCCATCCATTCATTCACTTACCAATAGCCCATGGCTCTCTTTTTTGTCTCACTCTCTGTTCTTTTGCCACAGGATTCTGCTTCGTGCCATTTGTAACACTACCTGTCCTTCTGATCTGGTGAAAGCCCAGAAAATAGAGAGACTCTCTCCAGAAGCCTATTGTTCTAGCATACACAGGTGGAAGGAGAACAAATGCGCTCAAAAAAAGTCATTGAGAAACATCCCTCAAAGCCTCAGTGTGAATGTAGATGTGCCCAATTTAACAGATTGTATCCCAGTAGCAGGCGCTGCTGTGTCATGACCAATAACAAAACCTCTTTTGACTATGTAAACATAGTCATTAGTAAAATTAATGACTGTATTCCTGCACTTGGCAGGTATTTTGACCAGTGTTTTTACAGTGATGTGATGTGCAGGGGAGGGGAGTAGAGCTGACGGTGAATTGCATTGGAAGAAGATTGTGAAAGTGACTCAAGAGTTGGTCATTTGTAGACTTGCAGATGATCTCTAGAGAACTGTTTACACTACACATCTCTCAGGCTGGGCCTGTGAGTTTTTAATTTACACATGCACTGAAATGTTCTGAGCTGCATAGTTGCTTGACCACAGTTATATTGCACACTTACATTGAAAGCATCACTTGTGCACAAATCTCCACAAAATTATTTTTACATTTAAATGGATGGTTCATCATATACTCACCCTTGTGTCATTACAAACCTGTATGACTTTATTGCTTCTGAAAAACATAAAACAAGATATTTTGAAGTATGTTGGAAACCACACAGTGGCACCCATTGACTTCCATTGTATTGATAAAACACATTTCTCAAAATATCTTCTTTGGTGTTCCACAGAAGGAAAATGTTATACATTATATTTGGAATGACATGAGGGAATTTTTATTTTATTTTGGGTATCTATCCCTTTAGGGATAGATTAAACAGTAAAGAGACATTTTATGAATTGTCAAAGATATAGAATGATTGTGTTTAATGCAACTGCAATGCATTTGCATCAAATTAACAGATATTGACTGACTGACTCTTAAAGGAAAGTAGCTTTTTGTCTCTAGTACTGTTTGTACGTAATCGCTACGTGTTGGTTACACAAAAGAAATGAATTGGTGACAATCTGAACGTGGGACCAGACAATACTTGGTACTTGGATAATCAGTGAAAACTTGGAAATTGGAAACCTATTATTTATAGTCATTTTACATCTCTTGTTAGCCATTTGTGTTATTTGCAGAATTTGAAATCAATGCTCAAAACTTCCTTATTTGTCAACTCAAGCAAAAGAATGTATGTGTACATAGCATGTATTCTGTGTGAGGCCATTTAAGTGGGTTGCGTCTTACCATAAAGTATTTTTGTATTGTAAATAAACTTGCATGTCATTCATACAATGACAAGGAAAATAAAACAAAAAAAGAATGAATGTGTATTTGTTTCTCAATATTTCTATTTAAGGATATATGTTTTAAGGCCCTTTATCATTTAGTACTGAAGATATGGGAATCTGCATATTTTCAGTAATTAAAAAACAAATGTGGGTCACTTGCAAAACTCTGGTACTTCATTTTTTTAAAAGAGGAATGTCTGAACAATAAATAATGTTGAAGCCAGAAATGTATCTTCTTTCCTTCTATCAAAACAACAGCATTGAACATAACCATTCCAGTGTTCCAGTTACTGTAAAAATGATCAAGTTAAGGCACATTAATTGTAAAAATAATTTGTAAAATTCCGGAAAAAAATTGTTAAGATTTTAAAAATATTGTTTTAATGTGAATAACTAAAGGTACATTTCTGGATATAACATTGTTTTTCAGACATTCCTCTTTAGTACCAGATTTTACTACAAAGTGACCAACATTTGGTTTTTGAATACTCCTTAGCTGTGACTTATTTACAGTACAGCAGAATCTTTCATACCGTATCACTCGATGAATGTTATGATTGTGATGGAATGGTACTACAATGCTATTAACATCAAACAAACAAATATTGACTGACTGACTCTATAAGGAAAGTTTTTCTGTTGACAGTACTGTATGTACACAATTGCTATGTGTTGGATACATGAAAGAATGAATTAGGGATCAGCCTAAACATTGGACCAAAAAACATGTCACTATATTTGCACATCATTAATTTTTGTTAATCTTGTAAGCTCTAAATAATTAGGAAATAATTGCCTAAATAATTAGGCAATTTGTTGAACATGGAGAAGCTGACATACAAAGAGACCATAACGTGGTTTTAGTACATTTTAAATAATAAACAAATCTAATTGGGGTGGTTAAACGGAAAGCTTTTGTAATTTTTAAACAAAGATGCCATTCCCCTCAAATCAATCCATGTTTATTGGTGTGAATTCTCCTCTCCAGTACTTTAGGAGGCGCTCTGTAGCTCTGTGGTCCGCCGATAAACCCACAAAAGAAAAAGCGTAACGAAAGAAAGACCTTGAATTTTAACTGAAGTGTTTACATCGGTGTTAAGTGTTTACGTTACATTTATGCTTTTTGTTAATTTCATCTATAGTGTTTTATTAATCGTACACGGAGCTTTTTTCTCAAAGTCAAAAGTCTCTTTAAAAGTTACTTTCTTTTAAACGGGTCAGTTGTGTGTAGATTCCGCGGCTGTCATTTCTAATTCAAAATAGAATAATGTTGACTGTCTGTCTATTATAAAAGTATCTTGTAACCGTGATGTTTGTGTGTTAGATGTTCATCATGAGAGAGCAGGTGGATGTGATGTGCTGTAAATCAGTAGGAACTGATCTGTCCATGCTGGATATTGATAATTTCATCACAGAAATCTCTCAGCTAAAGAAAGAGGTGGAGTTACTAGAGGCAAAACTGAGGGCAAGAGGAGATGGACTGAACAGAGAGGTTTGTACAGGTTCACTTTGTCTTTGTCAACATCAAATGTTTATTTTCCAAAAAAGAGTCTGTGACATCTTATGGACTTCTCAAAGTGATTCATTAGCAAAATAAAAAGCACATTGTCAAATTATGAAATATATAAGTGTAAGTGATGGACCGTAGTGATCAGTCTGTGATTGTGTCTTGTTTCTCAGGAGCTGGAAAAGGATTCCCGTCAATCTCCAGTTTGCGTGACTGATGAGGTCTTCACAGAATGTCTGGATTCAGTGCGGAGCAGCACAGATCAGAGCACACCACAGCAACAGCTGGACAAACTCTCTGAACAGAAATCCACACACACACAAGACTCAACACTCAGCCTCACTTTACTCTGTTATAGTGATCCAAACCCCACAGATGCTCAGGAGACTATGTGTGAAAGTAATCAGGGGTTACAGCAGGATGAATCTACTGATCAAACCTCCACAGAGTCGCTGGGTTCTGTCTGTAATGCTGAAGAACAGCAGATCTTGCAGATGTCAGTGAAGATGTGTTCAGTGAAACTGGTGGACTGCAGGAACTTGATAGAGATGACTAGAATATCACAGCAGAATACCACAGCAGAGAAAGATCAGACAGATGAAGATGAGAATGGTGATGATTTTATTCCTTCAGGTATGTTTCTTCCTTGATTGTTTTCTTGACAATATATAGTTTCAGATGTGCTTTGTCATGAGTAGCTATAACAAGCTTGACTAGTAAATAATTAATCTTGACTATAATTTATCTTCTGCTTCATGCAAAATTGAAACGTTTCTCATAATTTACTCACTCTCATGCCATCCTAGATGTATGTGACTTTCTTTAGTTAAACACAATGGGAGTTGAATTAAATAATTAATATGTTCTGAAGCAAAATGATACGTTTGTGAAAGAAAACGATTAATAAATAGAGCTTATTAAGTGATCGATACACGAGGTATCCATGTAAAAAAACAAATCAGAGCACTAAATATAAATATTGTGGCACATCAAACTATTTGTTTAACACTTTTGTTAATAACTGTGTCAATATTACTCTGTTTAGAACTCAAAGCAGGACTGACATCTGATTTCTGCTGCTGTGTAAATGTAGATAATAAAAATAGAAAATAAATTTACTCATTTGTTTTCTGAGTTTAAAATGTGGGTTTCTGCAAGTCAGATATTGTTACTATTGTGTTTCATTTAGATAAGAACAGTGAATCGTGTTCTGATGAAGAAACGACTTCTTTATCAAAAGAGCGACTGACAGCAACTGACATCACCTGTGGAGAGACATTCAGTTCACAGAGAAATTTAGCGAGACATAAGAGACAACATGCAGAAACTCTTCAGAAACTCTTCACAGGAGAAGAGAAGAAACTTCATTTAAAAGTGCACAGAAGGAAGAAACCGTTCCACTGTAAGCAGTGTGGGAAGAATTTTTTCACAACTTCTGATATAAAAGCTCACATGAAAACACACAGCGGGGAAAAGCCTTTCCACTGCAGTGAATGTGGCAAGAAATTTGGTAACAAAGCAGGTCTTGTTGCTCATGAGAGAATTCACACTGGGGAAAAACCGTACAAGTGTCCTCAATGTGAGAAGAGATTTAACCACAAACCCCATCTGAAGAGACATGAGTTTTTACACACCAACGAGAGACCGTTTCCGTGCGGTGAATGTGGAAAAACCTTTAAGGATTCACACTCCTTAAAGTCACACCAGAAAACTCACTCTGCGGACAAACCCTATCAGTGTTCACACTGTGATAACCGCTTCCGTCACAAATCTCATAAGATATGCCATGAGAGAATTCACACTGGAGAGAAACCTTATCTCTGCTCTCAATGTGGAAAGACATTTTCTAATTCAAGTGCTTTTGGCCTTCATCAGAGAGTACACACTGGAGAAAAACCTTATCAGTGCAGTTTTTGTGAGAGGAGATTTAATCGAATAAACACTTTAGTGAAACACCAGAGAATTCATACAGGAGAAAGACCGTTCAAATGCTCTCAGTGTGACAAGACGTTTGCTCGATCAGATGTCCTGAGAACCCATCAGAGAGTTCATACAGGAGAGAAGCCTTACCACTGCTCTATCTGCGGTGAGAGATTTGCTTATTTAGGAAGTTTTCAGACTCACCAGAAGAATCACGCTACAGAGCAAACTGCACTGGAATCATCATCATAGCGTCTTTTATCATTTTTATTTTCAGCATCTATATATCAGGAATAAACTTTTAAACTCACACGTCTTATATTACTGTGTTCTTGGGAAATATATTTTTGTGATCTGTGAAACTAATTTTCTGTTAGAATTTATCTTGAACTGCAAGTCATTATTTTTATGTGTGGATGAAAATGAACTTGTTGAACATGTTATATTGACTAAGGCCTCTGAAACTTTTTCCCTTTTTTTAATGCTGCCTTCACATACGTAGCATCAGAAAGTGTGAAAGTGAGTGAATGCCAGCTCCAGATAAATAATAAATATACTGGTTGTAGAGCAAACCTAGACCTAAACAGAGCATTGTTGTCTGATGTCTCTTTGTTTTCTGATAGAACTGGAAGCAAAGATGGTTTATGCTGTATAGATACGAATTTACATATTTGAATGACAAAATAGGTCTAAGTGTTTCAAACAGTAATCCTATGGAATAACTGAATTGAAAAGTTATTGTAAAAACTGTCCAAATATTTTTAATAAATGTTTTGCATCAACAGCTAATTTTTCTTATCTCTAATGGTGACTGTCATACATTTTCTGTCACCGATAAATATCGATGATGGAACATGAATATAATGAACCATGTTCCTTATATTGTCAGTATGCTTATTGATTGTAAATTCTCCACCCATCAAAGACTGATTCTAATGTTATGTGTGAACAGACACTGTTATAAAGGGTAGCTATGTTCCAGGAAAGCACATTCTGTAAAAATTGTATAACGGACATTAAATAAAATTAAAAACAAAAAACAAAAAAAAAAACATTAAAAAAACAAAAGCTTTACACAAATTTATTAATAAAGAGACAAAAGGAATAGGTTACATTCATAGGTGACATACAGCATCAACACAAAATTGAACACAAACAGCCAGCACACATTATATATGTACATAGGAGCTAGAACAACAAGTAACTGCAAGACATCAAAGATGAAAAATGCACAAATGGTCTTTCATATCAAATTCCTGCAGTTTTGTCCCTTGATCCGCTTCTAAGCTACTTCCACCACCTGTCTTAATTCTTCTATCAGGGGGACAAGTTCCTTCTCAAGACTGAAGATCAAACCTAAATATTAAAAATGAATATATATATTAATATTGATCAATTTACTATCAAGCAAATATCTTTATATGTAGACTAAACAAAACTACTCTGGGGCTTCCCCCCCACATGTGGGAGAGGCATACCTGTGTTGGCATTACTACTTGCGATGAAACTTATCACTAAGGGTAATCGATTAAACTGTACAATCTGCCAAAGAAATACATGACAAATTTAATATGACAATAAAAAACTCTTTGTAAATAACAAGTGAAACAAATGGACTTTATGTAAATACAGTACCTGATATGTGTTATAGTAGCAAATGATGCTTTTGTTTTTGGATAAGCCCAGCTTGCTGCCCTGATCAGTTGCCAAGGCAAATGTTGACAGGAAAGCCGGCCGCAGTGCATATTCGGGTGCATTGTCATTCGCAACTTAGAGTAAAAGCACAACCAAAATGTCAGATGGAATTTGAGCACACAACAGACATTTAAATTCAATTACTGAGCTGAGGCTGTTACCTTTGATTACAGGAACCCCATCTCTATCTGTTACCACTATTGCGTGGAGCCCTTCAACACTGTAAAAAATAAAATTATTAAAACAATATTTATGCAGGACTACAAGAATTATTATCTTACCTATTTGACAATTATTTTAAAATGCATAATGATCTATTGTCAATTACGCATGACAGTTGTTTACCTTGGCAGTTGTTTATACAAATAGCTCCTCAGATTCTGTAATAGAATAAAATACATTATGTCAAGTAAGGTCATCTAAAGTTGAAATAAAGGCAAGGTGTTTAGTAAAACATTTCAAGAAGCTTCACAAGCTACAGGATGTAAACGATACTCACATCGGCCATATTCATAGATTGAGCGATTCGCCTGCTGCACCAGAAGCTATAAAGGCCATGAGAAAATTACATTTGATAATACGAATTATGACAACATCCTGGCATCTCGCCGTTTATTTTTGCAGCAATTTCCGCAGCCACTGTCATTTAAAACGTTAACGTACAATGTTGACAAGTTTACACCATCTAATAATTATATTTGATAGAGGATATGTTTACAGAAATCTTAATTTAAGAAATGTGACAGTATTACCCTAAACTTCTGCCTGATATTATAAAAAGTCCTCGATTTGTATTGTGTTCATCATATGACAGGAAGCATAAGCGTTTCCGCATACGTAATATCCGTTTATGCGTCACTTCCAGTGAAAGTCCGTGCATTGCACAGGCCCTCTAGTGGCAGAAGTTGAGCTTCAGCGCATTTGAGTCCATATTCTAAATATCTGTTTTATGCATGCGTAAAGCACTTTGCATTATAAATATGTATTATATATATAATATGAATTGAGAATGGTTTTCCATGAATATAAATGTTTTATTTAATTAATACATGAATTTAATTAAATTAGAATAAACTTTTTAGCAGCATTCTTTGTACAACCTGTACTTCAAGTATTTTACATAAAAAATGAAGTACCACATTTTGACTTCATGTTCAAAACTTCATGTTTTGCATGTTTCATTTCATGTTTAAGTTGACATTTCTTCATTTAAAACTGCTCTTAATGAAATTTTAGGTACTGAAAGTGACATATTAACAATCTTGAGATAACAATGATGCAAATCGATAATGTACATGTGTTTGACCTCATAAATGTTCTACACATACTCCTGGGGCCCAAACTATTTATAACCGCTTATCAGCTGGGTGTTTGAACTACTAAACTGTGTTTAGCAATGGAATACTGTATCTACTGTTTTAGGGTGAAATTTGTTAATGATTTGTACTCACTTTTGTAGGAAAGCTTTTCTGATGCTTGGAATGAAAAGCCTTCTTGGGCAGATTATTACAGAAACAGTACTCTCTTCAGTTTTCAAAAACCAAGCAGTAAAGATATTATTATTATTATTATATATTATTTAATATTATTATTATATTGTTATATATTATATTGTTTTCCAGCCCTTCATTGCCACAATCACCCCATTAACTTCTACACCCCCAAACCCTAACCTCCAATTAAA
>JAZGTJ010006300.1:0-25284 GCA_036877575.1 Botia almorhae | reverse complement strand
AAATCTCTTTCCCGGACCCTCTCTTTCAACCTGCCCGGTTGGTGGAATGAACTCCATATCTCCATCAGAATGATGGAGATTTTTAAGAAACAACTAAAAACTCATCTTTTTCGTCTTTTCTTCTGCAACTAATTTACTAACACACCCCACTTCTACTTGGGGACAAAAAAAATAAAATAAAAACCTTTCTCATACTGTGTTGAAAAAACCTGAGACCTGTCTATAGCACTTATTCACTGTTGTAGCGTATTGTAATCGAAGTTGCTTCCTGTCCTCATTTGTAAGTCACTTTGGATAAAAGCGTCAGCTAAATGACTAAATGTAAATGTATTTAAAGCATGTAATGGTAAACACCTCAGTGCTTTTGTTAATATGGTAATTAATTGATTTGTTTTTAAAATTAAAGATTATTGTAAATCATGTTAATTGATGCTGTTGTAAAGAGACCACTGTGCAAATGTAACTAAATCCAAATATGACCAAATAAAAGTTAAAAAAAAGATATTATGTGTCTTGTGTTTACTCGTACAATTTATGTTTTTATGACAAAATGTTGTTTTTGACTTTCACTTTTATTAATTTAATTGTTCTTCAGATTAGAGATGGTCATACAAAAAGTTCAAGGACAAATTTTGTTTTCTCACAGGAATTGCATAAAGATGATTAGAATCAACAACTACATAAATGCTATTTTAATTTATATAAAAATTAAGTCGATTTCTTTATATAACCCATAATCATAATATTAATGAATAATGACATGCATGTAGTTAGATATTCTGATGAAAAACATTTAGAATAAAAAAAAATGCACACAACAATTTTGTCAACATACACAAACCATATTTAAATGGCAACATTTTCTAGGAATGAAAAAAAATAAATCCATTTTTAATGTTTCAGGATAAAGAAATCATCTGCATGCTCCATCCAATCATACAGAGCTCCATTCTTATCTCTTAAAACACTTTTTTGTGAAAATACTATACTAGAACTATACTATACGGGTTTACTCATATATAAACCCATTCTAAGCTGCATGAAAATTGTACCATGTATTAAAATTGTGCTTACTCCTGCATGGCTTAATGGGACACCATAATAGTATAGTACTGTAATTACTAAATACAGTACCCTACTGGTAGAACATTTAATTTTACAGCATTAAACTATGATGTCTACAGCAGTAAATTGTATTTTCACAAGGAATACTGCAAATACCACTTTTCATACTGTAAATCTACATGCACTGTAGATATAATTATTTGTCATTTAATTAATGTTAACTGACAATGCTGTACTCTTATTTACCTACCTATCTTATTTTATTGAGGTTTAAAATTCCTCTAACAAGTCTTTTACATCTGCAACAATCAAACCAACTAAAAATGCAGACATCCAAGCTACAGCTAAGGCAAACAGTGCCTCTTGGTCAAAGGAGAACCATTAGACATTAGAGCAGTGAAATAACATCGATCATTCAGAACATACAGTGCCTTGCAAAAGTATTCATACCCCTTGAACTTTTTTTTATTTTGTCACCTTACAACCACAAACTTAAATGTTTTTTATTGAGATTTTATGTGTCTAGACCAACACAAAGTAGCACATAATTGTGAAGTGGAATGAAAATGATACATGGTTTTCAAAATGTTAAGCAAATAAAAATCTGAAAAGTGTGGCGCGCATTTGTATTCAGCCCCCCTGCATCAATACTTTGTAGAGCCACCTTTCACTGTAATTACAGCTGTCTTTAGGGGTATGTCTCTACCAGTTGTGCACATCTAGAGACTGAAATATTGACTGTAGCAGCAGACACATGACCTGGGTTTTGTTCATGACAAGTCTGTAAACAGTTCCAGCTAACTGTATGGGTTCTTTATTTTAGCTTGGAATTAATTAAAAGAGCCTCGGCCTAAAACGTCTTTACATACTTTTTTATAATACTTTTTGCTTGTAAACAAAGTGTGCAGTACAATATTCTATCCATGTCGTAGACAATCTAGGTTCAAACACTCTGAACTTGTATCAATTTGCTAGTTAGCACTAAGCCTTTAACATGTGAAAGAAATGATACCGACTCATATGTTGGCCAGAAATATGTCACACCTGATCAGGGTGATAAATGACATTCCCAAGACAGGTTCCTGCACTTTAGCAGCAAGCACAGAGGCTTTCCAAGATTATGTAAAGGAGGTAAAACATCCAAGTAGACCTGGCAAAATAGAGGGTGAAGAGTATATTACAGGCAGTGCAAAGACATGCCTTGACAAAGTGGACACATCACAATACAAAAAGGAGCTATTAAGAAAATGCCAGAAGTGGTCTAATCTGAAGAAGCTGGACAACAAGGAGAGTAAAACCAAGACATCTCCTTCTGCTTAAGACATTCTTCCTCTGATCCAGAAATCGAGAAATGCCCTCCACCCAGTCGAACAGTCCGTACAGGAGACAACAGTGTTGCCTGAAGATAAAACACTTTTTTTATGGTTTGTTGATTCTCAGTCATGCAGCATAGAAGAACATTTGTCTTATGTCCAATGAAAATATTCATAATAAAACATATATAATGATGCACAACACAACCTTGTGCAGCATATTGTAGTTTTGTTTTACAGAACTTCTACCAAAATGTTGCACTTATATTTTACAAGATTAAAAAACAATGTTGAAAATACTACTGATTGTTGTGTGATGAACACAACTATGGAAATCCTGAAATTATTATATAATTATTAAATAATGTCCCGCACTGTTTGTCCTAGACCCATGAAAAAGGGTGATTTTTATTAGCGATCTGCTGGGGACTGTCCCACTAAATACCGGTTTTTTAAATGTTATTAACCACTTCGTACTCTGATTATGGAGTAAGAGGCATCATATGTCTTTTCCGTCTTTTAATTTCGTGTAGGTTTCACCACATACACATACTGATTATACACTGGACATAGTTTCTGCAATAAACAAATTAACAGGAGTAAGTAAATAAGTAAAATGACAAACATAAACGTCCACATACTGTTGTGATAAAACAGCAAAACACCTGCGACATTACAGGCCTAATGTTAAAGATAGTCTCCACAGTATAAAAATCCAGCATTACCATCAAAAAGCCAGGAAATAAACTTATTTTATTAAAAACTCTAGATATAAAATAGACATAAAATTCTGCAGTAAATAATACTGATACACACATAATATAACAAATTCACAACATATCGGGTGTACGATAAAGTGAAAAATGTGAAAAATTCCTTAGACTTAACATTGGGATGAATTTTATTACATCATAGCTCTGCATCAAAATGTCGTAGAGACATAAGGGTGGGCTCATATAGCTCGGCTTAGCAAGCAGCAACAAATGGTGACATTACAACTTCAGAGCCACACCCTAGCAACCAGTTACAGTACCCTAGCAACCACCCCATTGACTTCCACTGAAAATGGTGAGAGGCATCAAAACATCATAAAGACAAATGAGTGGTCTCTTTTGACTCAGACTGGCCAGTCGTTTTATCACCATGAAAGCTGTCCAGCCGTGACCCAGTAACCATTTAAAGCACCCTAGAAATCAACAAGAATTAGCTGTTTTGGGGAGACTTGGGTGTTGTATTATTTGATTCAGACACACATTTGTGTATTAGTTTTACCCTGTGAACTGTCTAGCTACACCCTGGCAACCATTTACGGTACCCTAGCAACCATATAATGATATGAATAAGCCACATACCAGCATTAGAACATTGTAAAATAGTAAATAGTAAACTGTAAATAGGCTTTAGGTATTGACCTGATAAATTCCTAGCCACACCCTAGCAAACATTTAGAGTTAAGTTAATAGTTATGTAGTTAAGGGGGTGATTGTTTTTATTATTAAGGATATTTCTGGGTTGTTACCATAGAAACTTTGTTATTTGCTCTTGACCATTTCTGTTTGCATTTCTCTGAACAAGTTTCTCTTCTGTTGTTTATGCATAACTGTTTGTTTTATTTATAACAGAAAAAACACAGCTGATACCAGGCTAACGGCATAATGTGCTGATTGGCTGCTTGCTACATGCACACGCAAAGGATTAGACAGAGAGCTCGTTTACCCCTCCCCTGCACTGTGTGACACCTGTACACTGATCACTAATGTGTGTTGGCTGCTGAACTATTGTGTTTTGTTCTGTAAATGTTTTTGTCTATCACTAAACACTAAACACGATAATTTCAGTCTTAACATTATTTGTTGTGACATGAGTCAGTATTACTTATTAATTTTAAAGCAATTAGTTAAACTTTAGGTTATTTTTAAAACCTAAAATAAATTTGGCATGCACACACTACCAGGCAATTACGAATTCAGATTCGAAAGTTTTCAAACTGTCATTATTTCTGTATAGATTGTATTGTTGGTATTTTTATGTGGTTTACAGGTTCTCATTAAGTTCTCATTACTGTAATAGAAGGAAATTTTTTATTCAGTTATAATGACAAAACACTGTAACACAATGTATGTATTATATATTAATGGACATTAAAAAAGTACTGGTAGTAATAAAAATATCACAGTGCAAAAAATATTACTGAACAGTAGAGGGAGACAATGAGAGTTGTTTAGCGCAGTTCTGCATCTCCAACTATTCCTTTGGCATTAATTAATCTTTAATTTGTTTATTTAGATCTAACTGATTTTCCATATTTCAGTATATAGTCTAGAATAGACTATAGTTTTATAGTTTTTTTAATAGTCTTTTTTAAAGCAAGTAGCTTTTAACATATTGACATGTTTTAAATTCATTGTATATCTCCATTTATAAATCAAAATAATGTGCCAATTTATTGTCAATTTATTTATTGCCAATTTATTGTCAACTGAATGTCAGTTATGGCTTTCAATAGACCCCACATTCATTTTTATGTTGTGTCACACTTAAATTTAAGGGAAAAGTTACTCCAATACTAATGCAACTTTTGTGCATCCCTGATGGTAAAACAAAGCTTGTTTTAAAGATTGGCTGTGTTGTCTACGTCTTGTGCTTTTAATTTGAATACTTTTAAGATTTTCTCAGAAATTTTGTATTAAGAATTGTATGGTCCTCATTCAAGAAGACCTTGTAAAGTTGGATTGAGTAGACGTTTCATACCAAAATAGGTTATGAAACCTATATATAGTTTCAGTCCCACACAGATCATGACCCTTCTGAATTTTATAGACATAAGTGAAATAAAGAGGTTTCAAGCAACAGATCTTCTGTGATTTAAAGGAATGTTTTGGACTGAAAATTAGTTAAGCTCTATGCACATTTCTGTATATGCTGTTGATTAACAGAAAAGAATTTGGGCTTGTTTCTATGCTTTAAAAAAGCAAAAGTGTATTTACAGTAATTATCTTATAACAAAAGTTTAAGTATTTTAACAAAAGAATTGTATTTTTGGTAAAATGTTTATTTTAATTCTTTCATATAAAACCATGTAAAATATGGATGATAACTTTGCACAGATTATATTGATATTTTTACATTTTTAAATCACGTTAATATGTATGTATGTTATGTATAAAGTATTGTGTTTAACAACAAGCTTATATTAGCTTTTATGCTATCAAATATGATGGTTGTTTATTATTTTCTGTTCATTTTATTTTAAGCATCAAAATCAATTTTGTTTAGGCTTTATAATGTCTATATAACATTTCAACCCAAATCAAAATATATTATAATAGAAATATTATATTAAAATTTAAATATACATTTTATATATAAATTACTTGTATGTAAATTATATTATATATAATTATTATTATACAGTGTAAAATCTTGAAAGGTCTATAAAATCTCTGAACGTGCATCAAACACTTTGAGTCACGATTATTGAGTTATTCTGGGTCTATGTTTCCTCTCCTTTGTGTCTGTGGTAGATGTAACTGGCCAGGGCTTAGGCATTCAGACTGCAGACAGTATGTTAATCAAGAGAATATACAGTATTGTGGCCTAATTACACATCTGCCAACCCTGTGGCCATGTCTGCATTGCTTTGGCAAGGACTCCACGATACAGAAACAACCCATTAATGTTAAATCCCAGCCAGGGGGGTCAGAGTCTTTGATAAATTAGGATAAATCTTACCCTCCACCCCTTTCTGCTGGTGTCTCATCCTTCCGGACCAGTTAAAATGTATGTACAGTAAATACTGTATGTACATGTACTGTAGTCTGTACAGTAGTCTATCTATCTATCTATCTATCTATCTATCTATCTATCTATCATAGGTACTCCTGCCCTGCAGATGTCGCTACCGTGCGTTGCAAATGACTCATAGAAAGCGAGAGACTGAGGGTTGGACTAACTGGAACACAACGGGAGTTTGTTCTCAGCTGAGTTTTGGCCATGAGAGTGAGACAGTCAGTCTAGACGCTCTTGACAGCCTCGTCTGGACGAGAGACACTTCCCTCTGCGGCTCTGTCCCCACCACGACGACATATTTATAAACGTAAGCAATTTACATCTGTCATACGAAGTTATTTTGTGATTTTCTATGAGCAGTTGGAGATAGTAAATGCGCCACATTTCTGGGATAAAGCAATTAAAGTTGTTGAAGACGGTCGCAATGGAAAAGACCCTGCGCGCGTTCACGATCTTAAAGGGAGCGTTGCAAATGAATTAATTCTGCGTAAACCATGGATCTGGAAATGTGCACGACTGCGGTGTTTCAGTGGTTAAAGTAGCCTTCGGTTCGGGCTCTTTCAGCTGTTTATTTGGCAATAACTCAAGTTGTGTTAATTAGAAAAGTGTGCTTTGCTGCAAAGCGAGGTTTTGCTATTCCTGTCTAATTAAAAGTTTCTCTGCGCATGTGTAGGTAGCTGCGCAGAAGGTAAACATAGTACGTAAATACAGGCAGCTGTCTGTGCAATAAAAGCATATTTTACTACAGGGTATAATTACTTGTAAGCTTTCAGGACATTGTTTTTTTTAAGAAATATGACCTTTTTGTCATTTTATGTCCTGTTAAGTTTATATATGGCTGTTTGCTGACTGAATACTGTGGCATATATAAACTGTATACTGCATTTTATCTTTAATTTTAAAAAGTAGGTCTGTGTAAGGCAAACCACATTCAACAGTAAACACTAGTGTGTGATTTCACATGTATAATCCAGCCTGTACAAATGCTTGGACTTTAGTTCATTCATTTTTTACGCTTTAAATGGAAGGCCAGGTTGAGCGCATTACATTATTGGATAAAGTATTTCCAGTACGGGTTGTGTCTCTTTGACATTTAATAGAGTTCCTACATGCTGTTGTTTCATCATAAACCTAAACCTGCCAAACCTCCAGAGTTGATTTGTAGCTGCTGCCTAAATGACAGGGATGTGAATCAGGGACCTCAACCACAATTCTTTTCTCTTTGTCATTCACAGATGCATAATTTACCCCTACTGGCCGTAATTCTTAGAACAACTTTCTCCTCCTTATCCTGGGGTCATTTTAAATGACTGAAGTAACAAAGTGGCATTATGCAGACCCCCAGCTTCACCCAGTCATTCCTAGTGACACACAGTTCAGCACCACAACATGCATGTCTGCAGATTTGTCCAAAACCTAGTGAGCTGTCTACATTCATGGCATTTTAAGGCATAATCATGTGGGCGTGCCCCAGATTCGAGGGTTGTTCCAATAGGTAGCTAACATGTTTATGCATAATAAGATACTAAGATGTCTTCATTTGTCATGTCTTTTTGTGAAGAATGCTTGTGCACAATGTGACAAGCTGTGTAAGTGTCCAATGCATTTGTGTTAAGGGCACAGTTTCTATGATGCACAGAGTTGTGACCTACGTGGAGTGTTTTACCTATGAGGTTCCATTTTCAGATTCTGCTTAGGTAAGCTGCCTATATAAGCAGCAGACAACAGGGCAGTGCACTACATTTGGGAACAGGGCCTGTGATAACCATTTTAGGTGTTGAATTAAGTAATACTCTTTGCTGACCACCCCCACCTCTCACTTTACATCCATTTCATTCGATCTCTGCTAAAAACACAGCAAGAAGTTTCTCATAACGAAAACTCTTGTTCTTGTTTAGTCCTGTGGTGTACTGGTCCATCTTGCTGTTATTGATAAGCAAACCCTGGATTATGTCGTATGGTTATTGCTACCGCAGAGAGCTAGAATGCTAGAACACAGATACGATTCTTATTAGCAAGTATTACTGAGAGGATATGAAAATAAAGTTGTTCCCCTGAAGGTTAGTTTTTTGTTGTCAGATGTTGAATTTTGCACTAGGTGTATTAGTTGGCAGATTTTGTCATGTTTGTTTCCAGCACAACTTTTTTTTTACCAATGACTATTAAAAACTGAAAAATATTGATAAAATTCAACAGCTTTGACTAGTTAGTGCAGTCCAATTTGGAGCAAGTATTACACAATCTTTTAAATCCTACCACAAATATGTTGATAGCATGACTCACCTCTTCAGTATATTTATGGAGCTCGTTCATGTGTAGTTTATGTACTATAGTACTGTAAATGGATTTTTACAGCTGTTGGTTTATCAGAATGTAAAACTGACTTTTAACAGAATTTAAAAATATGTGCATTTTGGCTGATTTAGTTTTACATGGTATTTATGTACACCATAAAACTGCTTTCAATTTCTGTGTTAGTCTATATTCTGCTTAAACAGGACTTGGGGTGGGACATACCATGGGCTTGTTTTTTCTTTTAATACTCAGTAGTTTTAGTTTATGTCGTCACAGTGTATCAAAGGCATGGCTAAGTTTGAAATAGCATGCTACCATAGAAACCCCAGTTTTTATACAGTGCACACTAGGTGAGTTATCAGAATGCAAAGAGTACTTCAGTTACTCACATTGCACAAAGTTTGTGCAGAATTTTTATCCAGCAATGCAATGCTCTCAGTTTAAGCTTCAATTTTCAGTGTGATGACAAGATGATAACTGAGTGATGCTTGATGTGACAACAATGTAGCATACTGCTGTTGAACTGAGACTGAACTTAAATGCTTTCGGTGGAATAAAGATTATTCACTTGCTATTTAGAAATAGTATTCAGTGTAGAGTATACTATATGCATTATGCGAGTAGCATGCTAGTAATTGCTAGCAGTGGGTGGTATTTAACACTACATGAACTATATCATAAATTATTCTTCTTAAGCTCAAATTGCACTATAAAAACGATTTCCAAAAAACTTTCAGATCGCTTTAGGTACTGCGAATAGTAGAGATCTGTAGAGAGCTCCACGGAGCATTGCATTTTCCCCTATTTGTGGTAATAGAACAGCGATATCTTGTTAATTCTATAATCTTTGATATTGGGGGAGGGGACATTCTCATTGTAGAGAGTGTTTGTTTGGACAAGCATTCATTTGAAGAACATTTGATTGGAAAAACATTTGTATTTGCTCCTAAACTGGAGGTGTTGGGATGGAACAGAAGAAAATCTACATTTAAATGTGTATAATGCATCAATAGTGTACTTTAAAAGCTAACAGATATGAATTAAGTCAAAATTTGAGTCTTCACTATATTCATCAACAATCACGACATTATAATACATATTTTATATATTTCTTCACTCCTGTGGCAGCGGAGCACTGGGGAACAAGCATGTTAGCGACAAGCCATCTACTTGTACTTGTTCCTAAGGTAGCGAGCCTGCTGATGATTAGGGACTAACAGACTGCTATTTTCCCTCTTCTTTCCTCTCAATCTTTATTTTTAGCTGTTTCAGGCACCCTTCCCAGTCCACCCAGGGAGTCTCTCTGTTTTAGCTTAGGCTAAGACTCAAAATTCACGGGTTTTATTATCTACGGCTGTGGCGAGGAAGCAAAAGAGGCCTTTCTGCAGGTTCTTCTTTGAAGAATCTCAGTTTTATTCATGTATACTCCATTAATATTGATCATAGTCCTGGTTGAATGCATCTATTTGCTTTGAAGGCTTATTGATGGATTAGTTTCCTGCAGGAATAATTCATCGGACAGGAAGAGACAGCGTTGGGATAAGACCTTGAGGTCTTGAGTCTGTAGTCAAGAGCTGAACCAAGCCTGGAGGTTCAGTAAAGGTACACACAACTTTTTTAAAAATCCTTTTATCAGTCATTATTTGTAAATTTGTAAATCACTTTGGGGATACAGAAAAATTATGCTGATTGGCTGTTGGCATCACAAAGAACATCCCAAAACTAATTCATTAGCAACTATCATTTTGTTTATGAGCTGTGACTACAAAGCAGCACATGGGCCATGCTAACCAGACCAAACCTTAAATCACCCTTACATCACACAAGCAAAATGCAGAACGAAGAAGATCAGAATAAAATATTACATGTTGAAAAGATATTGATGCTTATCTAGCTGTTGCTTGCCAACATATTTATTCATGGAGACTGAATTGAAGAATGCCCTCCTGGTCTCTTATGTGGTCACTGAGGTTTAGTCTATCCTCAGCCTTGTTTCTGATGCATTCCAGCTGAATATTTCTTAAACCAGAATTATTACATTTATACGCACTTCTCTATTCAGTTCCCCAGTGGAGAGGCTCTGGAAACACTGGCTATGTTCCAGTTCTCATCCTTCTACTAAACGCTAATAGTACGTAGCACATCATAAAGTTCCATCTTGATGCCACAGAGCTTGCGTACTGTTAGCATTTTGCATGTAACTTAGCATTTAGCTAAATTTGTTACCATACTATTCATTATGACTAAAAGGTGGGGAGTACAGATGTTTATGATTACTATGATTTCATATGCACTCCAGGACAGATAGTATGTAAGTCATCATGTTTTAGTTCACACTGGCTGCTGTTGCACGTTGGGTATAGAATTTTTTTATATATCCTATCACCACAATACATGTAATAAACTACAATAAATACAATTGACACTATTTTTGTGAAGCTTCTTTGAAACAATTTGCATTGTGAAGAGCGCTATATAAATAAAACTGGACCTTCTGATTTAAAAGTCAACATAAAACACATTTTGCGATCCATATTGCTTATTTAATGTAAAAAATATAACATGGGGCTTGATTTTAACAATCGATTAAATCATTAAATCATGTAAAGTGGATGTGAAACCAGAATAAAGCCAGCTGGATGAAGGGGAGAGGCTGATAAAATAAGAGCGATTGGTGACGTTGGATTTTTTTTTAAAGGTGGAAAGTTGAACAGTTTTTCTTTGAATAAATGCATTGAATCATGCACTATAAGGTCAGGGATGTACATTAATAAAGAAAATGTTCTATGGTCAGTTTTGATTTTTGTTTACTTTTACTGTTTACACAAACATTCACACACAAACACTCTAACCCTGTATGTCAGGTGAGCAAGCGGGCCGTTTGTAATTTGATAGTCGTGGTGTAATGAGTCTAGATGACATTGCTGATCCATGCAGACATTACTCAGCCAGTTGTGGCAGCCCAGCATTTCAGCTGACTTGAGATCAGTTCTGTATGTATGTATGGCTTTGACAAAGATTGGAGTTAAGGTCCTAATTACAGAACAGGAAAATGATAAGAACTGTGGCACATTGCACTGTCCCACTAACAATGCAATGTTAAACGCAATTCGGTTGTTGTGACGTAAAGCATTCCACTTCCGGGTCCAAGCCTCCATTTGTTTCAAGTGAGATTACCATCAACAACCATTTATAAGTAGAAGCAATATTTATTCACATTATAACCTAAGCTTTTATAAACTCGCTGTGTACACTACCATCTCCAGGCTCACAACTTTTGCAAATATTTTTCCACAGTTTGTGCTCAACCCTGTTACCACATAATTTTCCTTCTATTTCAAAAAAGTAACATCGAATAAAATTCTAGGAATAGCTTAACTTTTAACCCTGTTACTGTACGAATTGTATGAAAAATGAACAAATGTTTTTTTCTTTAATTAATGGGAAATAAAAGTTCCACTACAATCCAACATAGCTCAAAACTAGCTAGTCTTATAGTGAGTAATTAATCCAGGCTAATGGTGCAACCCTGTTACTTGCTAACCTGTTATCCATTCTGGCATAGTTTTGTTTTAATAGTTTTATGTGATGTCTAGTTAGAGGTCTTAAACTTTAAAGCTGTTTTAAACATTTGGTAAGAGTTGCAAAAACTGCAAATAGAAAATAATAATAGAAAAAACAGCGATAGTTTGACCTAAAGCTGATGAACAGTATTTTTTGAAAGTGTAAGCACCTCCTCTCACTGTCCAAAAAAAAGGTTTTATTCTGGACCTGTTTTGTGCCCTATTTATGGGAATTGCCTTATACGTGGGCTTTGATTGCCTGATGTTGAAGCCTGGCAACCAACGCCACCAAACACATTGTGAAACCATCAGTCTTCGTGATCAGTTCCTTCCACTGGCTTCAGACTCATGTATGGTCATATCTACAGCTGCCACCTAACATGCCCATAAGTGGAGAGGCAGACAGCTCCTCGCCTGCAGCCTGCCCACGTCTCGCTGTTTCTCTCTCTCAGTTTCCCTCCCCCTCTTGCCTTCCTGGCATGAGGAGAGGGATCCAAGAGAAGCCTGCATTCCTGCAGCATAGCAGGAAAGCTTCCTGACACAGGCGGGGAATGCGTGACGTCCCCCTCCGACCGTGCGGTCAAACTGCTCTCTGGGCAGCGTTCTTGCCATTGCTTGTGTTTGGCCAAACTCAGTTGGCCAGGAGGGGAAAGGTCTCACAGTGGAGCGCAAGACCAAGGCTATTAAGACAAACTGTCCTTTCACGCTTTGATTTACCAACCATGATTTTGTGTAGTTGTATTGTTTAGCTTCTCATAGATGTTACGGGACAGAAGTTGTTTTAAATTGTGAGTTTGAACTTCTGTTTTTGTCCGTAGCTGTTCAAATAATGACCTGAAATTCTTACACAAATATGCAGATGCAAATGTTTGGCCAGCATGTTTGCAAACATGCGATCATGTTGTCCATAATTACCGTCAATACAATGTTATGTTGCAGTTGTGGAAATCCCTGACACGCAAGGGGGCGACAGTTTTAAATGTTGTA
Organism: Botia almorhae; assembly: GCA_036877575.1. Taxonomy (NCBI): domain Eukaryota; kingdom Metazoa; phylum Chordata; class Actinopteri; order Cypriniformes; family Botiidae; genus Botia; species Botia almorhae. Next base: position 12,272 of record JAZGTJ010006300.1, on the reverse strand, counting down.
GCTAAAAAGATAGCTAAAGGCTAAAAGTGTTTCTACTCAGTACCTTTGATTTTTAATGTAGTGTTTTGTTGAAGACAACATGAAACTGTCTTTCTGATTAATAGAACTGTGAGAATTACATAAAGAACAGCATTCAATGCTTAGTGTTGGACCAAATGGTATAAAGCTAAAAAAAACAGCTGGTAACATTTTTACATTAAACACCTTTTACACTAAATACACAAACATTACTCACAACCTTCAAACATGTTTTACTTTATTTCAAATGCCAGTGTGAATGTAGAGCATTGACACAAAAATGCAGTTTTTTAAATGTATCCAGATCTGACAACACCATTTACCCATGACTTTAAACACAAAACCACACAGTCTCTACCATGTTGGATATTTTTAGTGCTAAGATTCATGCATTAAATAAAACTTGCATTTTGAAGTGCATATCCTTAAACCCTGCTTACATCATTGCTAGTTAGCTGTCATTATAGTACAGGCCAGCATTGTGTCTCATACCACAAATTAAAGCTTTGTCTTTCTGTCTTCTGCTGTTGCTGCCAAGCTCTGGCTAGCTCTTGTGGAACATATTGCATGGACATGCCCCAGGTCAGTGCCTATGGGAATGAAGTTTTGATAGAAGGTCCAGATGGAGACATGCTAGGCCTCAATAGTGGTTCTTTAATCTTCTCTTGGGGCAAAGCCTATAACCCAGGCCGTACCCCTCTGGTGTACCTTCCCTGAGGACCAAGTCGTGTATGTTGAGCCAGTAGGCACTTTTGGCCCTGTGGACTGGCAAATAAACTTGTCTATAAACACTTTTCATACTCTCACTAGCATGAAACATCACACAAACATTACTACAAAAATGTTGTGTCGATTAAATCTTAAATTATTCTTCATTATATAATTATAATTTGACCTATAATTTGAATTGGGTTTTTGCCCAATTGAGCCAAAAATGTCTTTTGCTTTTTGTCTAAATATACATAGCACAATATATAATCACATTCAGCTGTTGAATATACAGCACTGTTTTTGGAGCGTGTACACAAAGATGAGGCCGATTGTAGTCCAGTCACACATGTACATACATACTGTATAAAACTACTGTAAATTTGAGGTCCATTATGTGATTTTAGTCAAAATAATTTAAAAAATGATAGTTTTACAGAATTGTAGTTTAAATCTGACAGATATCAAAATTGTCAGCCGCCTTTTAGAGTAAAACAAATTAAACCATAAAAATGATTATTGTTAGGATAGCTGTATATTTAGTGAAATTCTGGGTAGAGGTAAATAACAATAAAGTATATTTAAAGGCATGACAAAGTCATGACAAAAAACTTTTAAGGCAGTTTAATGTTATATATAAATGTTTATATGTGGTATATAGCAAAAATGTTCAAAGTTTTAAAAAGGTTTAATAGAAATCAAACTCCGGGACATAAAAGTTGAAGAAAGCCCCATAGACTGTACAATGTTTCTAGTCAGACTTTTCCTCTCCTGCCTCTTTGACTCAAGCAGGGGGTGACCTCTGCTAGATGATTCCTTACAGAGAGGCGTCTGGGTGAAAATTTTTGCAAAAATCTTTAAATAGTAGTGCATAAATGCTAACGCACGTTTATGCACCCTGCGTCTCTCTCACGCACACACACACCTCACCTTTTCCTGTGTGAAAACCAAGCTATAAATGTTAGCTGGTGCTGTGGCAGACTCTGCCTGCAGTTGGCATGGTTTCAATCATGATCTGCGTGTGAGTGTACGGAACGCAACAGAACAGAACCCTAGAAGTCCTCATTCTTCAGACTGTACGTGCATACTGCTGTGGCCTTAGTGTCCCATCATCTGTTAACACACAGAGCGTCTTTAAAATAAGGGACATTGTGAATACAATCAGACGCATTCAAGAACAGAGAGAGAGTGTAAGACACAACAGCCTAATCTGACAAAGACTTAAGCTAAAAGAACTTTGCAGCACATGTCAAAATGTACCTTTTAAGCAGATGGGGTTTTTATGCTGTTCTGTGTTCTGTTCTTTAAGAAGAAACTGCAGTGAGTTCAGTAAGAAAAAACTGGTTATAAATGCATTAACTTTTTTCACTCACATTTTCTTACCTGATTGTGCTTGTGTGTGTTCTGTATGGCAAAATTAAACACAAAGTCATATTTGTACAAAATATGAAAACATATATAAATAAAAAATCTGTCAATATGAATGTGTTTTTTGTTTTTGTACAAAACTTTTGAGTGATCGTGTTAAATTTCTTCAGTTTTGTAATTTCCTCTTCTTGTCATTCTAATTCATAAATTAAGAGACAACCAGTTCTTGGATTTGGATTTTTGCCTTACCCTGATTGTCCAGCCCACCCTTCTTCGTGTCTAAACTTGGGTTTTTACGACACACACCGTTCAAAATTTACTTTCGTTTCTCTTGTGTCCTCTCTTGTTTCTCTTGTGTCCTTATACATCAGACCCACAGACAGAACAGGCATGCTTTAATTCAACTTATGGCCTTTGAAGTGTAATGTTTAGTCTGCCAATAGACTGTGCGTGTATTGAGGTATGTGAGGATGAGATAGTAATCTCCCCCCACATACGCACATGGTCAATGCAATGCCTTGCCTGTCCTGCTGGAGAGCATATGCCCTCTGTGTGACCTCTATACCAAGACACACACACACTTGTGAAGAGCAGTCAATGACCCCGTGGTCTAGACACTGTTAGCACTACCGTAAAAGCCATTGATTGGGTGCAAGCTGACACTTCCAGCATCGCCGAGAGTGTTAGTGACGGAGTGTATGGAAACTCCCTCCAGGCATTAATATCAGGGCATTTTTGCTCTCCACACAAACACATAATTATAGGGGCATGTGGAGATGGTGTTTTTAAGTCCCTACAGAGTGCTGTATCTTTAGCACGTCTAGTCAAACTACTTTAACGTTGTGTAGCTTGACATGTTTTCTGCACATGAATAATAATTAAAAAATCTATTGGCCTGTAAATCTAGTACTTCATGACCAGGGCTGCGTTCTCCAAATCATCACAAGCTAAAATGATCACAGGGGCCATTGGTGCAAATGACACTATGATATAATTAGCCATACGATGCTTTTAAGAAACACAGCCCAGGTTTGTTAGGCAGGCATTCATGTGGTCATGCCTGCATTCTCTACACTTTAATTAAATTAGGATATAAAATGTATAACAAGTACTAATTTCATGACGATAACTGGATCACTTGCTGAATTATGCATGCAACAATGAGATCTCATAACAACAGTGTACTGTAGCATACTAGTGTTTGAGTACACTAGTTTCAGAAAAATAGCTGGTATAGTGTGTACAGTGCAGTATGCAGTAAGCTGTACTCTAGTGTTCAGAGCCTCGTCATACTATTCTTACAACAAAACAGTATGCATGTAATACCTCAAATACATTTGCCAAAATTTGAATTACAACGCAAGAACACATAGGACACAGTATCCCATAATGCAATGTGCTTGACCTTATGGTTCCAGTTAGATAAACTGGCAGTGACAATTCATCTTTCTTTATGTGATTAACTATACAAAACTAGATTGAAAAATAGCAAACAAAAAAAGAAAAAATATTGTAGCTGGACATCACTTGCTAAACCAAACAAGCAGGATGATGAGGTCATATAACAACAATGTAGCTTTTGGAACATTTTTCATTGCATACGGTGTTACATCCTTTTTTTTATGCAGTACACATCAATCTAGTATTCTATTTAGAACACACCCCTTGACTTTATCAAGGTTTATCTAGGTGCATGCAAGGTGCATCTCTCCATCTCTGTCCTGATGCTTGGCATCCTCACACCTGTCTTTCACATGCTTTCTTTACATCGCCATCTCTATTCATTATAGTCTGGCACCGGTGCCAAACAAGATGGTAATGTGCATGTGTCCTTTCCATGCACTCTGTCTGTCTCTCTTTTTTTTTCCGCAGCCCCCAAAGACGGACACTCCGCTGACACCTGAGGGGTTGTAGGAAGGTCACAGACACCTCATGTCTTCATGTACCTGACAAAAACACACTTTCATTTTCCATCTAGTCTGCTATTTTAGCACATGCCTGTCCTGCTATTGTTGTTTTTATTGTTTGTTGTTTTGCTGAGTTTGTTGAGTGTAGACTGATTTGCTTAGAAGTAGTTCACCCCAAAATGAAAAATCTGCCAATGTTTACTGACCCGCATAATTTACTTTCTTTTGTGGAATAAAAAAATAAGATACTTTAAAGAATCTTTTGAGCTGTCCTTTTCATATAAAAAAACATATTGTAGCCAGGCTGTTAAGCCTCAAAAAAATACATATGAACACCATTAAATATCATAAAAGTGGTCTGTATGACGAGTGTGATTTATTCTATTTTAAGTCTTCTGAAGCCATGTGATAGCTTTGTGTGAGAAACATTACATTTACGTTACTTGCTAAACATTTGTTCCTCTGATTTAGCTCTCAAATCTTATTCTCAAACTGCTTTTGAGTCGTCACTTGGCACCACATTTGATGTTAACACGTTTGGTTCTTGTTTGTCCTGCAACTGGACATGTTGCATCAAGTTTGTATTTGTGCATGTGCAGGATATATTTAAGTGCTACTGCATAGGGTCACATTTTTACTAAATAACAGTTTTAAATTTTGACATGTTGCTCAGACAGATATTAAACCTATTGTATGACCTTGGGACAAATATTTCTGGAGATCAAGCTTTTCTGGTCACTGTCAGTAGTAGAAATATGGCAGAATTTTTGGTGAGCTATTCCTTTTAGACAGAATCTCATGAATAACCCTGTCAGCAAGAATTAGAAGGTCAATTAGAAAGGACGAAATGAAGCCCACGTTTGCACTCTTCCAGCCAGTAATGCCAACCAATGAGCTGTAAACTTTTCTGCTGCAGATATATAAGACCATGATGTCTGGCTCTACGAGAGACTTTGTATCGGCTGCCATTTTTTGAAAAGGCGTCCTTTAAACTCAAGTTCTCTTTGACAAGGTATCAGGCTAAAACAGCTGCATGAGCATTTATCAGAGCAAGTATCTAATTCTCTCATCTCAGCTGCTGATATACTCACTCTCATCTTCTTAAAGTCCTCTGGAGTCATAATAAATGATATTTCAGCAGTCTGGAACATCATGTCCGTTTTCTTTACAGTATGGGAGAGATTTAGGTTCTCCTCCACAGACCTCTCACCTCAGATAATGCTAGCAAACAACACAATGGTATTACCATGTGTAAGGACATGGGATATGGTAATACCATGGTAAGAATATAATTGCTTAAAACACTAATAAACACAATAAAGGATTATGGTTTTTAATAACTGTTTTATAGTGATCCAGATGTTGATATAATAATGTATTGCCAGATTACTGTTGATTCCCATCCCAAATTAATTGTACACCTTTGCTGATACTGATATCTAAAGAAAAAGTTGTCCAGTGGCTGATATCATGAGCACATTCTTATTTTACACAATATTTACATTGAAAATGCATATTAGATATAATATGCTGACAAGAAGTGGAAATTGACATTACTGTTAAATAAATAATACAACAAATAAAAATGTCAATAAATAAAAGTCATCACGATTATTGGCTAATATTGACAATATAAAAAAATTGGCCATTTATTTTGTAAACATTCAGTGTCATAGTATATACTATACTATATTAAGGTAACACCATACACTATGCCCTATTTTTTAAGTGAAAGAGCCTGCGTCTTAACTCAACACAATGCTTCACTTTACTCCTGTCATACTCTGCTTCATCATTCTTGTTTTTTGACTTTTTCTTGCCATGAAAACAGCAGAGATTAAAATGATCTGCTGGCTTTTCTTTTCTCTCATCTGAGCAGCTGATTGAGAACGACACAGACGGATAATGATGCAGGCAAGAGAAGTTTTTTCACAGGGAGGGGGAGAAACATCCTCCCACGCTTTTTATTTCCATATTTTATTGTGTCGTAAACAAAATAAAAGAGAAAATGATGCTGTTTACCTCCAACATACTCTGCTAGCATCAAACGCTATGAGTCCCCTCTGTATCAAACCCCACATCCCCCCACTGCCTGCCCTGCCCCCTTTAGCAGACCCCCGCTCTGCCTGAGATTGTGTGAGACAGTGTCTGGATCTGGCTGCAAAACACTTGTCTGAGGGGAAAAATGTAATCGTGGCAGAGATGGGGGTGTTTGGGGATTTGGGGTGGGGGGGGCTGTCTCACTTTTTGTGTTTGAGAAAGAGACAGAGATGGTGTAAGGGGGTGTTGTCTCACCCTGTGTGTCTTGATAAATCAATCTTTAGACTGGCAGACGCAGCAGGCACCACAGAGACAATCTCAGACTGGCACCATTCAGCCCTAAACCCCTGGGCACACACAAACCTAGACAATAATAAGACGCAAGCTTCGGCACAACACAATAATACACATATTTTAGTTGCAAGACACAAATACAGACAACATTTCTAGGGCTGTCAGACTGTAATTGTATGCACACACCGTCTCGCACACTTTTATCACTTGTTGGCTTTTATTGGGAATAATCTTTTTAGCGGTGGAGTCATTTTATGTAGTTATGGAAAAGTTTTGTTTGGTATTTATGTGCTTCTGTGGGTGGTACTGTTATTGCGTTAGTAGTGTGAGCTGGCACATTCATGAACCATCTATAGATCGTTTTATGTGGATTGCACACAAAACAATGGCAATCACTTGCCAAAATCTCAAGCTGCAATCTGACTGAAACTCTGCCTGGAAACAGGTGTGTTAAAGATTGTGAGGTTTATGGCAGCAAATCAAGATTTTGAGAGTTTTGTTTATATCCCAGGCATACCAAGCATTATCTAAAGTTTCTTCTCGTTTACACGGTACACATCACAATTGCAGACAGTTAGAACATAAGTTTAATGTGTAATATTCAGGAGCAGGATTTTAGACCAATGAGATTTCACTGTGAGTGGGGATACAAAGTGTGACATTGCAGAAATCTAGTTAGGACAAATGGAAGACAGCTTTTATTGATTTTTAATGTATCGTGTCATGTCTGGTCGGAATATAGTGATTATAGAAGACAAAAATAACCACAAGAAGATCTGTACACTCTTATTTGTTTTCAGGCTGTGTAATACCCAGTAAATATTACTTTTGTTTTAAAATGTTTTAACTGTTTTCTGTATATGTATTTGCAGGGACTACTGTTCCATTTTTTTCATTATTATGAACTTGGATTTATATGTAAACTTATTGTGGAAATATTTACCCCTAAATGGTGAAAAACAACAAAATGAATTGTGCTTAGTTGCTTTATGTGTTGGGTCAGATGTCTTCCTGTCTATGTGGGTGGTTCTTGGCCAGAAAAAGCTGCAAAGTTGGCCAGTCTTATGACAGTAGTCAAAAGTCTGGATGAGATGTTTGTCTAAAGCCAGCCCGCTACAGCCAGTGCTGTCCTCCTGAGCTCTCAGCCAGCTTTAAGTGTGTGTGCATGTGTCTGCCTGGGGAGGTTTAATTGAGCTGTGACTCACCTAATGGAGAAGGCAAAAGGCTTGCGTCACACTGGGTGCATGGCAGGATGGTAATGAATCAGTAGTGGTTGAAGACAACAGGTGTGTGTCTGCCCAGTCTAGGATGGACAAGTGACAGAAAATATAAATAAATGTAAAACTGAAGATGAGAGTGTAGGTGGATGCTCTGTAAATAGCAAGACGTTATCTGCAGGTTTGTGTATGTGTGTCTGTGTGTGTTTGAGTAGTGTTTTAAAAGGATGAAACCTGATCTTGGCACATTCAGGCTGATTCACAGTTTCTTATAATAAAGAACAACAGAATGAAATGAAAGTGAGAAGGAAATCCTTCATGGGAGAGCAGATAGTGAGATGATGATGGGTTTTGGGATCTTACGTAAGATAAAAGAGTCATCAAATAGTGTTGCTGGGTTATTACGTGGGCACTTCTACTCCAAATTCATATACTATTCCAAGTAATGTCTGTACAGCATGAATACTTACATTCTGGTCTATAGTGTTTTTGATGTTGCTAACAGCAACAGAGAGGTTGACCAAGCCTACTTGAAGAACTAGAAGCTTAAATATATTAAATACCTAATTGGTTTTATGGCTATATATTACATAAGATATCTTTTAGCAGCATTTTGGTAAATGCAAAAGTTATGTTACAAGCTATTTAGAAGGCTTTCACCTGATACCAAATAGATGTGTGAAAGTCACGTTTGGCTGAGAAGGTTACTATAGCAACAGTAGTGATTTCCATTAGGATCAGTATTGGACAGTATATTGACAAAAATAAGTATAAAATAAGTACAGTTGTTATTTTTTTGCTGTTTCCTTAATAGCAACCTTTAGGATTTTAACCTGGGCTTGGAATGAACTTCAATAGAAATTCCAAATTACAGACAGAAAAAGATGGCCCTCCTGGAAGTCATAGTATAATTTACACTGGCTGTTAAGTATGCCTGGTTACAGAAAACAGCTGGTTACATAAGACAATAAGTGTTGGGACTATGAGATTAAGTGTGGCCAGAGACAAATCTAAGATTAAGATTAGGGTCAGGAATTAGGGTTAAGGATTCTCAGTTGACTGGCATTATGGAGAGGGAAGGGGCTCATACTGAAACTGAAGCTTAGCAACTGTGAAGGGCCTTAGCAACAGCATGCTGGCCCTGCAGTGTTGGGTCAGAACTCCTCTATTTCTTTTAATTTTGAGTCTGTGGAGATTGAATACCAGGTTTTTAATCTGATAATCAGTCCACAATGTCATTTTTTTAATGTTCTCCATCAGTTCTATGCTTGTGCAGACGAGGTGTGTGTGTGTGTGGTAGGCTGCTGATGCAGTGCTTCATTGGGCTGTCTATTTAATAACACAAAATGTTGGCAGGAGTATAGTTGGCTTCAGGTGATGGTCTGGGAGAGCTTGTATAGGGTGCGGTGTCCTTGAAGCAGGTGTAAGTGGTTAGTGTTGTAAAGGTAATCTGTTTTTAGCACCATCTTCTATGAAATGTCAGACACATGAAGGATATAGTTCCTGTTTGCCGTTCCACCTGAATTATCAGGGTGCATGAAATGGAAAGGTTGTCTTTAACCTTTGCCCTCATCACTTAGGTACCACAACAATTAGTACCTGGTCCTATATTCATCTTAATTTGCACACAGAATTGTGAATCAATCAGCATGGCTTCCCTTAGTACTACTTTGTAGACCACATTCAACTCACATCATTTCTCCCAACATATAGACATTTTATTGCTCATCACTTGGGAACAAAATGACAGTGCTGCTGTTTTCTTTGCAGGTGTTTGATTGCCAGCTAAGAAGTTTCCTAGCAACCAAATTTTGGTGGATAAATTATGCTGTGCATTGATAGCATTTGTTGTGCAGGTGTACAATTATTAACAAAGAGGATCATTCATGGATGTTATTGTGCTGGGTTTTACAGGTTTCATTACATAGTGTAGGAATTATACTGTGTTTTGGAACTGAAATCTGTCCTGCTTGTATGATGTCACATTAGAATTCTAGATGCCCATAAGTTTTTATATTTTCTAATTTATTATTTTAAAATTAGGTAATCCAAAGGACATGCGTTGTGCTTGCCAATGCAAATCTGTATTGTCTTAATGCTTTATGCTAGGGCGTTGCTGGTTGTCAGTGCATTATTGGGTGACATTAGAAGGTCATTGCTGAATGTTCTGGGTGGTTGCTAGTTGGTTTGTTTACTTAAGTAGCAAACGAATAGCATAGTTTTCCCCAACAAGCCATACATTTTGCAACATCATCCATGTCTTCCATTTATACTTGGAAAACTTGCTCTACATCTAGGAAGGTTCCAAATAATCTATTTTTGTCAGATTGCTTTGTTTTTATTAGTATTTGGCAGCAGGCACAGTGTACTTTTTGTTCTTCACTGCTATACATTCTTTGCATGCTGTAAATCAAGTGTTCAAACCGTACAAAGTAAACTGTATTTACTGCAGAGCTTAACATGGACAGTCATGCATACTGTACTCATACTGATACTCATGCATACTGTATTTACAGACTGTAAATATGTACTGTAGCATGTACATATTTTTAGCAGTGACATATTTTTAACCTATCCTTGAAACTTTTAGATACATTGCAATTGAAACGTCGGTCTTAAAAATCCAAAATTAAAACTTAAACTTTGTATGGAATTAAGTATCCTTAATAGTGATGTGATGCCAAAGTGATGGCTCAGTAGACTTCAGGTAATCTGTTAGGGGAACAACATGTTAATCCATCAACGGATTATCACCGTTGATGGATTAACATCAGGTTTGAAGGTTTTACCTTCATTGTGTGTGTGTTTGCGTGTGTACTTGCTCCTCAGCCAGACAGCCTTTATCTGGTACAGTGTGCATTGTTAGATCATTAATCAATGTCAGAAGAGCAACATGCCCTCCAGTGTTTTGGTCTCAATGAAAAACGGTTTTGCTGTGTGACTGTCATACAAATGTATGGGCAGCCATTGACAGAATACAACGATTAGTTTCTATATTATGTCAAAGCTGAAGCACAGGATTCCTGTCTTTTGTTTATCATTCAGTCATGACGGAAAACCATTTAGTGATTCCCCAGATAGCCTCAGTCTCAGATATCTTGGCCTCGTTTTAAGAAGCAAGACTTGACCTGTGGAATGCATCTATGGTCAGATGTACCAATACGAATGATTTGTGTTATGCAACAAAGTGACACACCTGGAGCTTTTCCACAGAAGGACACCTGGATAATGCCAGAAGTTGTAGAAGTTTCAGAAAGTACCAGAGGGACCCTTGGAGTAAAAAATGAGTGCAGAAATGATGCAGATCAGTCCGTCACATTATTCAATATCCACTGCAGTTGTTGCATTGAGGCCCTACACTATCTTACATTTTCAGTTGGTCACAGTGAGCTGCGGCAAGCTGGCCGATTTCCAAAGAGAGATATTCGGCATATAGAATGCTGACACAAGGAGGAACTGTCTCCAGAAAGGAGGACAGGAACGAGGGAGCGTCTTGGCTGTTTGCGTTCCGGCTGATATCGGAGCTGTCAGTCAAACAGTGTACAAACTGTCTCCTAGGGACAAAAAGAAAACTTCACTCATACTCCTTCTTAACTTCCTCCCATATCTTTATCTCTATATATCAGTTTAGCTGTTGTTTAAATTAGATCTTCATTTTAAACATCCTCATTCTTGGGGTAAATGCACTTGGCTGTGATGATCTGCCAAATGACCCAAGCTACGGATGAAGGAATCTTCATATTACCAGAACGTGTAGTCAGTGAGTTTGTTTAATGACTAGTCACCCAGTTGATCTTAAAGAGACAATTCACTTAAAAATTAAAATTTTCTGTTAATTACTCACCCTCATGTTATCCTCGTGTTATAAGATGTAGGTGACTTTTGTCAGTAATATTGAACATTTTTTTGAAGTAACATTGAGGTCTTATGAAGCGAAACGATCAGGTGTTATCTGGTACATGTGCGTTTTTACCGCATATGCGTCATTACTGCTGTAGGAATTCCGTGTTCTAGACACGCTCAGCACTATTTTTCTGAGGTTATCAGGGTTTTTCCTGGCTCAAAATGAGGCGGAGGTGGTACCATCCCGGTCATGTGCACCTTTGTATTGTACCTGACTGAAGGAAGCAGTGAATTCTAAGAGTTCTAATGAATGACATGGTTAAAAAAAGGCAATTATTTAAGTAAAAAATTCAAGAATAAATTAATACAACATAACAACTACGGTTAACAAAGAGCAAAGTTGTTTAAAATTAAAGCTTAATTTTATTAAAAAAGTTTAATATAGGCTTTTCATGTTCAGTTCACAGGATCTACAATAAAAAATCATTCATTATTTTATTATTGCTTTGTTTTAAATGGCATCATCTTATGGCAGTCAAACTGAATGACTTTGTAAGCAATTAGTAACAATTTGTCAATAATCAGGATTGTTTAGGATAATAATTACTATACCAGTCTTATAAAATGCTCGTCAGTTGTTTCAACATGAATCGGTTCAACAGAGCCATTATGTTGTAAAGCGTACATTACTGGTTGCGTTGTGTCCGCCCTCTGAGCGAAGACATTTCCTGTTTGTTCAAATGGCGATATTTAAATGAACACAGTGTGTTTGTTGTTGTCAGTAAATCGGATAGGCCCTTTTCAGCTCTTGTAGCTCTTTTCTCCCTACGTTTTAGCAGCGCCTCACTGTGCTTATTACAAAACAGCAACTGTAACT
>JAZGTJ010006299.1:0-25286 GCA_036877575.1 Botia almorhae | reverse complement strand
TAAACCTGTGATCACTAAACATGTGATCGCTACTGTAAACCTGTGATCACTAAACATGTGATCGCTACTGTATACCTGTGATCACTAAACATGTGATCGCTACTGTAAACCTGTGATCACTAAACATGTGATCGCTACTGTAAACCTGTGATCACTAAACATGTGATCGCTACTGTAAACTTGTGATCACTAAACATGTGATTGCTTTGCTACTGTAAACCTGTGATCACTAAACGTGATCGCTACTGTAAACCCGTGATCACTAAACATGTGATCACTACTGTAAACCTGTGATCACTTAACATGTGATTGCTACTTCAAATATGTGATCACTAAACATCTGATTGCTTTGCTACTGTAAACCTGTGATCACTAAACATGTGATTGCTACTGTAAACCCGTGATCACTAAACGTGTGATCACTACTGTAAACCTGTGATCACTTAACATGTGATTGCTACTTCAAATATGTGATCACTAAACATGTGAGTGCTACTGTAAACCCTTGATCACCAAACGTGATCACTACTGTAAACATGTGATCACTACTGTATATAATGAATTAATATTTAAATTCTGCTACGCCATAATTGCCCTGAATGTGTCACATAAGCATGAATAAACCACCTAGTATGAGTTAGAATTAGAGTATAATTAGGAATTTGAGTGGCTTATAATGGTGGCAAGAGCGCTTTAAGATTCCAAAATTATAAAATTATATTTATTATTATTATTTATTCATAGAATTATCCCATATTAACCCCATTTTAAATAATAAGTTATTATTCTAATAAATAATGTAGTTCATTAGCCTAACAGCGGGATGTTTACAGTTGCCATGGAGAATAGCAACTTGGCGTATTCAAATGTCAAACTAATGCACAAATATTTAACATTTTACCAAGGCGTTGAACGTAGAGCATCCAATCAGATTCAGTACACCAGCACTGTTTTTATGAGGTAGCGTAAGCTTACCTGTCCTGCGAGCATTTCATACAGGAGAACTCCATAAGCCCACCAGTCAACAGACTTCCCATACGGTTGATAAGCAATGATCTGTAACACAGAACAGACAGTATTATTCACCTACAGCATATACCTCTATAACTGTATACTTATATTCTGTAGTCCACACAATAACCACCTCAGGGGCAATGTAGTCTGGTGTTCCACAGAAGGTTTTGGTCGTGGCCCCATGAAACATGTTCTCTTTGCACATGCCAAAATCTGTGATCTTAATGTGACCCTCAGCATCCAACATCACATTATCTAACTTCAGATCCCTGCACAAACAATTAACAGACAAATCTCTGTATGTATTTTCACAACAATTTGGTTCAATTACAATTTTTAATTGAATGATGGGATGCAATCTAATCATTTGATTCTGGTCGACTCAATAATTTTGGTACAATTCTTAGTTATTCTTAATTATCTTTATTAAAATGTAACGAGAAACGATTTTTCGCTCTACACACTTAAAAATAAAGGTTCCTAAAAGGTTCCTGTTCCGCTGTATGGTTTCATAAAGAACCTTTTGAATGAGCAATTGTGCTCGACATATTTTCTGCTATTGTACAAGTAATTTAAATAGATTATTAAATGTCGTAATCAATGCGTTTTACACTGCTAGCTACATAACACAGCGTTACCGTTTTCAATGTTACCGTTTTCAATGTTACCGTTTTCAATGTTACCGTTTTTAATGTTACCGTTTTCAATGTTACCGTTTTTAATGTTACCGTTTTTAATGTTACCGTTTTCAATGTTACCGTTTTCAATGTTACCATTTTGCACAGGTGTCATTTACAGACAAAGTTACAGAGGATACAAACGGTTTACCTGTAAATAATGCCATTTGAATGAAGGTAGAACAGACCAATGGCGATCTCTGCTGCATAAAACCTGATGATGAACAAAAGAGTTAAAGCACTGCTACGTCACCGCCTCCTCCAATCAGATTTCAGATTGGGAACTTTTCTGTTTATAGACTCAGTCACTTGTTGTTTTAATGTGTGTGTGTTGTGTGTGGGAGTCATTACATACACCGCTTGGGGTTCTTTGAATTTCCCCACTTGTTGAATTTGATACATCAGATCTCCACCGTTGATGAACTCCATGACAAAGTAAAGTCTATCCTGTAAAACACAACAGCCCTCATTCATTATCTGCAGACAGGAGCTGACGGAGCTTCCGTGCATCAGTTAATGGAGTGTGTGTGGAGTGTGGCAGTGATGGTTACTGTGGTCTGAAAGCAGGAGTGCAGGCGAGTGAGGAAAGGTGGTTTCCTGGAGAGAGCCAGAACTCGTTTCTCCACCATAGTGCACTCCACATCATCATCCTGAATCACCACGTCCTTCTTCAAGATCTTCACAGCGTACAGCTCGTCTGAACTTTTACACTCCGCCAGCATCACCTGATGAGAGAGAGAGAAACACGGAGAAATGTTTCCATCCGATTTAACTAGGTGTAAGTACAGAACAAGTATGTTTTGTGTGTGTGTGTGTGAGGCAGTGTGTGTGTGTGTGAGTGTGTGTCACAGTGTGTCAGTTTGCAGAGTACGTGGTACAAAAAGTCAGCTGGCAAATCTGAGCAAAACCTCTTTTTGGGGACGGCCTCATTTGTACAAATGCTATAAAAATAACGTTTTTTTTTATTGTAAAAATGACCAGAGTTTTCTGTTAGGGTACGAGTGTGGGTTCGGTTTTATTGTTTAGAACTAGCTGTGTATATAAACAGTAGTAGTCTATGGAATATCCTCATTTAGATAGACGTGTGTCTAAGTGTACATGAATGAATGGTGCACAGCACCTTGCCGAAGCTGCCTCTGCCCAGCACTCTGAGGAAGTTAAAGTCGGACAGCTTTATAAGGTCTTGGCTGCCATTGACATCATATTTGGAGATGTTGTTCTTCTGCGATTCATCTGTGTTCTTATTTCCGGGTCCAATCTTGGCTTTCTAGAGTGACAAACATTCCCAAAAGTCAGTCAGATAATGCCAAAACATGAGCTTGATATGATGTAGCTGTGAGCAATCAGCCAGGAGGGGATGAGACGTCACCTCAAACGCCTGGCTCAGTTCTTCACTGCCTTCTTCCCCTTCAGGTGGCACGGGAACATTAAAATGTTCCCCTTCCTCCTGGTCCAGTAACTTATACCTGCACACACAGCCGGACCTGGTGTTGAATCAAGCCGACGCTCTTGCCGGTGCTTGAGGTGTTGTGTATGTTTGTCTACGGTGGTATGTTGCCATGGTAACTCTTACCATCCCATAACACTTTGTGTTTGCAGTTCCGAGATGCCAAATGACATGGAACCCATGAAGTCATTTCGACTGGTCAAATCCCAGTCCCAGACTTCCACAGACAGACGCCTGTCCTTATCTGTCTTATTGAGGAAACTATGGTAATGAAAACAGCATCACAAATATGCCACCAGTGTGATCATTATCAAGTATAACTAAAGCAGATGCACATTGTTTTACACACAAGGTAAAGGTCTCGTTCCAGATGGGATTCAAGCAGCACTTGATGGTTTTGGACTTTTGTTTGCTCTCGTTCTTTGGGTCTGGAATTAATTTGAGCTTCACATATGGATCTGACAGGCCGTTGGGATCCATTGGTACCAAGTTCCGAGCCTCTTGGACTGTACAACAGACAGAATCATAAATGTGACACAAAACACTTTAAATCATTACTGAAAAATCTGCATTACAATATATTTGAACCAGAATTGTATATTTGATAATGTGAGCAATGTAGAATATCTCATCATGATGCCAGACCGTTGCTAGGAGTATTTGCAAGGCTGTTCTGGGTAGTTGCTAGGGTGTTGCTAGGTGGTTTCTAAGCTGTTTTTAATACAGGCACATTGCTTGGTGTTGTACTGTAGGATGATCAGGGTGGTTGCTATAACATTGCTGGTATTCTGCTAGACTGTTGCTAACAGTTTGTGTAGTGTTTGATTGGGTATTGTGAGGCGGTTAGCTGGGTGTTCTGAGTGGTTGTATGGGAGTTGCTAGGGAGCTACTAGGCCATTCCTAAGGTTATAATAGTATTTTCTCTGACACTCTAATTTGGGTGGTTGCTTTGGGGTTGCTGGTGGTTTCAAGGTCATTATTAGGAGGTCACTTATATGGGTCCCTCCTTCTATGTATTAAATAAATAGCTTCAAAGTTTAAAGAATATTTTTGACATTTAATGGTTCGTACGATCACATAGAAACCTTTTCTCAACAAGACTTACTGTATCATTGTTAATGTTCATGGCACAATTGATGCAAAACAAGTAGAATAATAAGCAATAACAGCAGCAGCAGCGTTTTTACACCAAACAATCTGTCATGTTATAAATGAACTGTAACGTGTACCGCGGTTCCACTGTCATCCCACACAGTGCCTCCAAACGCAGCTCTGCACAGCTGACTGATGGAGCGCGTGTGCGGGCGAGCAGGAGCGAGATGTGGGCCGATCGTTGGAGGATTGATCTCATGTTTATAAAAGAGGCTGTGTCTGCCCACGGCAAACGAAACAGACTCGTTTAGGAGAGTTTGTTCGCTAATAAAAGCATTTGTCACACAGATGATTTGTTGTTTGTATTTGTATGTTTGGAACACACTGATCCAGTGTTTAAGCTACACTGTGATTACTGAGCATAATGAATGGAGGAGTGACGGCTGCATTATCAAGTCACTAAATAAATAGCTTCATTTGGGAACAACAGCGACAGTGAAAGGGACGTGCCCACTATTATATAACATAAATGTGTGTGTGAGAACTCACTGGACACTGTAAGTGTGTGGTCTTTATAATCAGCAGTGAGATACAGACGGCCTCTCCGCTCCGTGTGGTCCATGCCACACAGGCTGGGAACATTTTTCACACATCGTTTATGAATATTCATAAGGCAGTCTGTGAAAAAACCACACAGTGTTAGACTGACAGCATTACATCTTCAGCGTTTGCATTCACGTGCTCTGGTGCTGGACTAGAACTTACACACAAACACACACTGCAGACCTGCAAACACACACGCGCAAACACACACTGCAGACCCACAAACACACACACACAAACACACACTGCAGACCCACAAACACACACACACACACAGACATGTTTAAATAACACTATCGTTCCAATAATCAAATTATTTGTGTATTACATCTTCATCACCAGTAGAGGGCACCACATGAGGAGTTTACTTGGCTAACTTTACTTTGCTGCCAAAATAATCTCCATCAATCCAAACCTGACAAAACCTGCATTAGATAAATCCTCAAAAGTAAAGATGCAAATACAACATTTGCAACAACAACAAAAAGTTTTTGTTTTTATCAGGGTTCAAAGGGTTATACCAGAGGCATCAAACCATCCGCCTGTCATGTTGTTTCAAACTTAATTAAACACACATCTGTCATTTTTAAGGAATGGTGTAAAACTTGAATAGCTTCAGGTGTTTCTGATGAGCTAAACTCGTTTGACATGGTCTGACACTCCTTGTCCACAGAAACTAATGAAGACTTCATTAAACAGTATTTGAAAAATACTATGTGCTGTAGCGTTTGCTGGGTAAACATGTGTGTTTATATACTCACTGTCACATTTCATTCCTTGGTGTACGAGTCCATACAGAAGAGACCCACAGTGGTCACAGAATGTGGGGCTGGAGTATGTGTGTACCTTAAACTTGTGTTTATTACGATCGTCCTGTGACACAAAACACAACACTTTCTTACCAGCGCTGCTTCACAAACGATGCTTACCTAGCTAACAACTGAAGATTGTAAGAACATTTCCGAAACATTTCTATTAAGGAACCAAAACGGTAAAAAGGTTATTTTGAAAGTTCTAGTTCCAGTTTTTTAGATGTTGTATTAACAATATTGCCTGGTTATAAGAAAGTTATTTAAACATTCTATAATGTTTTCAAAATGTTCCACTAATTACGTAAGAGTAACATTACACTAAGAGTAATGCTACTAACATTACTGCAAGAACGCTTAGAGAACGTTAGCCAATGTTCTGGGAGCATCCCATTAGCTTGGTATTCTGTATGTTATTATCTCAACCGGAAGGACACAAATAACAGACCGTTATTACTAAAGTAAGCCATTGAGAAATAATTACAACGCTTGCCTTAGGAACAACAGAGCAGAAACAAACTCAGTATTAATGCATTTACATATGAACTAGAGCTGAAAAATATATCTTTGCACTCACTAATAAACTCTGTGTACTGGCGGAGATCTTTCATGGCTTGTGAAAAAGCAAGTTTCACCAACGATCATGAAATAAACGATACAGTAAATATTGTACCTTTGTATGCCTAAAAATTGGCTACTGCTTCAAAACAGCAAAAATAAGGTCTAGCTTTGCCAAAGAAGCAGAATTTTTGCCTTTCCCAGATGATGTCAGCAAAACAACAGCTAATCACCAAATATTCTTCATCCTTTGACCCAGCTTAAGCATCAAGAGGCAGAACTTGTCCAGCATATCAGAATTACACAAGAACGTAACAATTACAATTGTTGGATCTAGTTTATTGGTTTTGCAATAACGTGCATTTTCACATAAGGGAACCTGACATAACAGCTCGGCCAATCAATCTTCTAAACAGGCTCGCTGATGAATAATTCACAAAAGTGAAATATAATTGGCAGAGATAACACACCACACAAAAAGCGCGTGTGCGCGCCTGCTTGTGCACATATTAGAAGGAAGAGTGGTTATAAAAATAGAGATTAGAGAAGAGAAAACTGATGCGTGTGTGGGATGGAAGTCAATATGTGCTGACTGAGAGTGCACACATGAGAAACAAGCTGTTTAGTTTTATTAAACAGTATTTAATTAGTAACCCAGAATAAATATTTAAACTGCTCACCAAGCATATACACGGGCGTGTGTGTGCGTCCTCCTTAGTCACATGATGTCATCAGTTCTCACTATCACAAAAGATGGCACAAGAGTGCACCCAACTAACACGGAACGTTCTCAAAATGTTGGCTAACGTTCCCTAAAAGTTGTTTTAACATTCTCTCCAAGTTATCAAAACTGTTTCTGCAGTAACATTAGTAGAACACCTTTTTAACGTTATGCATCATATATCAAAAAATTATTCTTCAACTGCTAGTGGAACGTTTTAAAAATGTAACAGAATTAAAAAAGTTGAATTTTGTCGTATAACCAGACAATGTTAACACGTCTATAAGATTTGAACATTCCTAGAACATTCAAAATAACATTTTTAGGGGTTTTGTTACTAGATGGAAAGTTAGGGAAACGTTCTTACAACCTAAAATTGCTAGCTGGGCAGGACAGCGAGGGTGACCGAGACGGAGGTGAAGCACTTTTGTCCTCTAACAGGTTCTTCAATGTTTACTTACAACTGCTGCCGGCCCTTGGTCGGATCCTGGGCAGGAGAACGTAACAAACTCATGACAGCGTTTGTGGACCACGAAACAGCACACTGGGTGAGAAAGAGGGAGACATGTTAAAAAGACTCACATTTATTAAGAAAATCACATTTATGTTTTTATAACAAATATTCAGATGCAATGAACCTTTTAAATAAATCATGATGTTAGTTTTTTCTAGTGTGGTTTATGATATGTGGTCATTGCTCGTCTGCTCTGTTGCTTCATTTGCTGATTGGCTGTTTTGCATATTACAGTATTTGCTACACAAAACTGACGTACCACAGTTCTAAATTTGAATAGGCTTCCCCTTGGGGATCCATTGACTTCCTGTAGCTGAACCGATGGCACCAACAACGCTAAGTGCTTTGACTCCAAGAAGTTTTATGTTCTAAGAATGTTTCCCTAATGTTTCCATTAAGTAACAAAGGCGTTAAAAATGTTATTTTGAAAGTTTTATATTTATAAATATATATTACAATAACGTTTGGAAACCCAACTAACAGGAAACATTCTTATAATGTTGGCTAACGTTCTCTAAAAGTTCTCTCAACATTCTCTCAAAGTTAGCAAAAACATTCTCACAGTGATGTTAGAATGTTTTTTTAATATTGGGCATTTTAAAGTAATTTCGGAAGTTTCACGTATTGTATACAACCCCATATACAAAAAAACCCCCACAGTAATAAGTACCAACAACAACCAAACAAGCGTACACAATACAAAACAAGACATTAGAGACCTTAGGACTTTAATCACAGAAGCTCTCTGGCATTCATTATTAACCAGACGATTAAAAATGCATTGTTTTACAAATTATTTACAAGGCTGACAGCTCGATGGCAAGTGGTATGATCTGTGATTTTACTGTAAGTCTGACTCATGTCTACTCGACACACTGTGTCTCAATGTATCGACTCAACGGAACAAATCACAAATGAGAATTTTTATATCTGAATTCCTACACAACATCTTTAACAACAAAGAAGGCTTTGCTCACACTTCCTCCTGGTTAACAGGGAATGTTCTCAGAAAGTTGGCTAACATTGTTTAAAAGTTCTCTCGGTTTTAAAAAGTTGTTACTTGCAGTAACATTAACAAAACGTTTCAACGTGATGTAAATATATATTCAGGTATTTCTGCATCTCAGTGGTAGAACATTGTGTACCTGTATTTCCTGGGAATCAAACCCTCAACCTTTTAGATCAGGGCTAACACAATGCTCTAGCAGTTGAGCTACAGGAACACTACAGATGAATATACTACTTATATTATTATTATTAATATTTTGTCTGAAAAACTGCAAGTTGTAAACATTCCTCGAACATTCAAATAACGTTTTATTTTAACGTTTCTGTTATGGAAATGTTCTTGCCAACTGAAATGGTTAGCGGAGTTAAATTTTCTCCCTGCGATCAAAATTATACAATAAATTATAAAGTTATAAAAGCCACTCCCTTTATGTCTTTTCCATTTAATTTGTCTCACCCTTTTCCAAAGAAACATTCCAGGACATTTCCTCGTATTTGGTCTGTTGCCTAGCAACAAGACCTTAAAGTTTTATGGATGAAGAAATAAAGATGGCGGCCAGCTGTCCATGCTAAATGTCAATGTAATAGTCTGCAGCAGATTAAGCACTTGAAATCACATGCACATGTTTGTTATCATTTTGATATTTCCCTTCCATGTTGCCTCTGACATGTTTTCTTTAAACGTGTGCGTACCTGTTCACTTTTTAGAAAACAAACTTCTTATGTAAGAAATATGACACAGTATGGACAGGAAGGCTTACTAACCACAGGAGGACTTGACTAACAAGATGTAGGTGCTACGCAAAACGCATAAAAAACCTGTAACCCCAGCTGCCGGTTTTCAGGAAATGATTAAACCTGCGCTTATAGTTAACAATCAACAAAACAAACAGAACTACACTCAGACAATGTTATGTCCAAATAACGAAATATTTGGCTGTCCTAGCTAACAATTTTAAATTGTAAAGTTTTCTTTTTCAAGGCGTTATTTGTAAAGCAAGACCTACACTACTGAGAGAATAAGTGGAGAATTGTTTTGTGGCTGCTAAGGTGCTCCGAGAGGTTTGTCCAAATTCTTAATCCTAAGTAAGAGAAGTATGCACTGTGGTGCTGGTCTTAGCACACACTGCTAACAGAATGATTTGCTGTGCATGCAAACTATGTACAAATGGCACAGAACAGGTCTTCCTATTTATTTATGGTACAATGTCTGAAATGCCTACATGCATCTTAATTAGAGTCAAGTTTCTTATTAATTACGTCGTTCGGTTTAATTATAGCCTTCCAGTCTTCACAATGAGTGATCACAGATCGTTTATGCAGTTAATGTGAAGGTGTCTTCAGCTCAGGTCTGCTGTTTGTCTTTTTCTTCTAAGACATCTCCAAACATCCTTAAATCTAGCTGTACATTTTCATGCATCAACTCTCCACTGACCTGTCAGCCATAGAGAGGGACAATCATCTGACAAAAACCACTTACACTTCCCACATCAGTCAAAAAAATGTAATTAGAACACCTTAGCAACCACTCAGAACACCTTAGCAACCACATAGCAACATCCTGGCAACCACACAGCAATGCCCTGGCAACTTCCCTCAGCACTCTCAGCATCCCGGCACCGAGTTCCAAGCACTACTGTCATTTATTTACTAGTTATTTATGACTTTGTGTTTTATTGCCACATTGAGGAAAACTGTTCTAAATTGAGTGTCTGTGTGTAAATCATAGCTGACCACTATGACCACAGCTTTTCATTTCACTATAATGCTACACATGTTTTTCCAGCTATAAATTTACGCAGAATACATACAGCGAAAAGTGTAATGGAATTTTGGCATCACAACAATTGCATTTTGGCATTTCTTCAAAAATCACATTTTGGCACGTTCCATGTCTCTTCTCGGTAATTTCTTTGTAATTTGTCACCTACTTGCTTGTTTTTGGCATATACATCAACATGTTTCATGTTTTGACATGCACACGACTTAACAAACAAGCAATGAACTTAAAGAACTCACATTAAAAACTGTTTCATCTTGTGCCAGTAACAGTTGCTTTATGTGCATCTTAAAGCATGTCTCTGTTGTTAGTAAGCTGATCTGAAACAGTAGCCTTCATTTAGACCTCTCGTTTGCACCTCTCCCTCTCTATTTCACCACCACCCTCTCGCACCTCTGTCTCAGCCTCCAGATATTTGACTGTAAAATGTAATGGCAGAAAACACTATAGTGTGTCTGTATAAAACACAGCAGAAGCAGCTGAACCAGGACAGGGACAAGCAGCTGTGTCCTCCCTCCCGTATCTCGCTCTCTACCACACACAAACAAACAAGAGTTTAAGAATAAAGATGACAGGGAACAGAGGCTAACCTTCTCGAATAGTTCTCTCAAAGTTATCATAAGATTAGAATTTTATAGAATAGAATTCTATTTAAAAAGAATAGAATAGAAAAAAACAATTCGAAAAAAATATATAATTTTTTACATTATGCATCATAGCATCTCAAAAACATCAAGTTGTTAGCAGAATGTTTTAAAAAGTTACAGAATTTAAAAAATGTTAGAATAACACAAATTTACGCTCATAATTCTAAAAAGTTGACATTTTGAACTCAAAAATAACAATGATGTTTTTATCCTACTTAATGGAAATGATGTTCCAAAAACATTCTTACAACCTAAACTTGTTAGCGGGGTTTATTGATATCTGTTGTTTCTCATACATTTAGATGGGCTTGTTGACCTATTCGATGACATTTGCATTGCAGCACATATAGAAGAGCTCCTCCCTTCTGTTAAACTTTGTTAGATCATTAGATCAGGTGCAAATGTGGACACACCCATAAGAGCAAGATGATTCATCAATATCTGTAATCAGTTTCCCTGATGGGAAATAGTTTAGTGCGAGGAGAACACTGAAGACAGATGCTTTTATACGTGTGATGAAAGATTTAAATGCATAAACGTGGAGTTTGTGGGAGATGATGTGGAGGCAGGAACACAGGAACGAGGCGTCGTTTCCGAGCAGAGCAGTTCAGAACTCGCTGTGTTAACTCACAGGCGACTATTATAAACTTATGACTGTGGTAAAATACACACATGTTTAAACAGCATGTTAAAACTATTTTAAGCTGTTTCAAACTCAAATGAATTTTTCATATTACAAAAAGTGAATGAAGTCTGGGGCTGTCAAGAAAAGGCCAAATAAAGAAACAATAAAAGCTTTGTTTTATTTTGAGTCTTCTAAAGCCATACAGCAGATTTGTTTGTGAAACAGAATAGAACGTATAATAGAACTTATAATCTCACTATCTTTTATAGCGCTCCATTCTGCATTCACACGCGGTTGATAAATGTTAATAATGTTTGTCATTTGTTTGCTTCATGTCATGATAATTGACATATTGTCATATGACATATTGTCATAATGTTTGATTCATGAATGATAATTGGTTTGAGGGCCTGTTCAATAGACACCAAGTTATGGCATGACATACAATATAATGAGTTCATCTGAATCCTCTTTCATGATTCTGTTGTGGTTGTTTTGAAGCCTGTGCTTAAAGCTGCAGTAACTTCTGCCTCTCTACCGCCATCTCTGTTTGAAACATACAATTGCAGGGTACATACCTTTCTTACACATCATACCCAAGTCACCGGATTTCCCAGGAAATCCAACCCGACTGTTTAAATTATAAATCATTGTAAGCTTTACAGTTGTGAATCGGGGTGAAGTAAGAAGATCGTGTTGAATCTGTTTAAAAGCTGCTCAATACCTGATTTTGTGTATTTTTAACACACGAAAAAGTGACAGATTGCAGATTCGTAAAGGAGTTGCTAACAGTAAAAATGAATGAACGGGGTTCCAGGCATCATATAACAGGGATTATCTGATAAAATCCTACAGCGATTGCATGTATTATGAGGCTGCTCTGCAGTTTTATTTAATCTGCATATTTGGAAGAACTCGCAAGCAGTTTGTGTTCGTGATTAGTACGGTGACATAATCCTTACTGAAGATGATTTGCTTTTAACAGCCTATTAAGGGTCCGAGTGGGTGGGCGCTAATGCATTCGTCATACTGTTGCCAAACCTCTTGTGTATGACAGTTCCTGACAACAAAGAGTTTGTGTTTGTGTCGTTCTACTACTGTAACGCTTGGTACTATCAATCAAATGACAAAATAATCATAGTAAAATAAGATCTTATACACCTCCGTAGGTGCTATAGTGTACCATGATAGATCGATTAATCGATCATAAATCATGATCGCTCACTGTAATTGTCAACGTGCACTAAGATGGTTGGGGGGCTGAGGTTTATGTGCAACCACAAAGAACTGTCATTTCTTGAACCCACTAGCAGAAAACTCTCTGCAAGTCTCTATTTCTCCCTCAGACACACACAAACAAAACCCCGCGCCAAGTTGCGCAACACCGTCTACGGTCAAAATGAGAGTAAGAGACACCGTTATAAACCGTAAATACTCAGACGCGCAGCGCGCACACAGGGTGGCCAAGAGTGCGCTCTTACCTTGACACTGAAAGCCTTGCTTGCCGAACCCCCTGCAAAAGAACCAAGAGCGTGTGTGAGATGAGTGCGATTAAAACAACAGCACAGATACCCACATTTGGACGTATTGCTCTGCGCTGGGTGCTGAGACACGCGCAGGCGCATGCCATATGCCGCAAAATCGCCATATCTTTGCCTGAGATGAGCGCGAGCTGCCTAATTTTGCATTTTAGTTGTGCACCCTTACTAACGGAAAGGATGAGCGAGTTGACATGCAGTGGTTTGGCCGAATGCACAACGCAAGCGCGTTGAGATGTATGAACCGCAGCGCTGGACTCGTTGCGTTGCGCGGCTGGTTGCGCGAGCCTCTTTTCCGTCTGCGCTCGCACTGCGGATGTCTGAGTGCGTTCAGACCATTCGGTGCGTTTGCTACGGGGGTGGGGGTGGGGGGGTCCTGTCACGAGCATTAAATGTGTCACCTGCGCCGTGTTTATGCAAAGAGGCGCCCCACAACAACTCCTCAGCGTGCCCGCGGCGAACGCGCAAACGCCCGCAGACTCACCAGATGAAGTCGGTGCAGTGGCTGCAGAAGGTCGGCTGTTTAAAGAAGCGCGCGATGAACTTGTGATCCTTGACTTCGTGCACGTTCTTCTGTCTCAGTGCGCCCTGTCTGGCGAAGCCTCTCGCGCCCCCCGCGTTATCCGCACTGGTGTTCGCTGGGTCGGCCATGGCCAGGACGAGAAGTGTGACAGATCCGCGCGTTGAAGGTATCTAACGGGTCGAAAATCACGCGTTTCCACCTCGACTTCTAGCCTGTGCCGCTCTACTTGGTCTCGCAAGGTTTGCGCTTCGCTCCCCGGTTGGTTCGACACACGCGCATACGCCTGCTGCCGTCTCTCCCCAGCTGACGGTTCTGCTGCCTGAGCGCGCGGCAGCGGTGTTTCCAACAACCCTGTAGCCACGCCCCCTTCATACAGTCGCTTTGCATGCTTACTGTATGACTGTATGCTTAAAATATTGTGGTGTATATACTTATATATGGTATATATATGATATATATATATATATATATATATATATGATATATATACTTATATATGCTAGATACTTAAAAAATTATTTTACGACATTTTTAGTTTTGTACNCTAGATACTTGAAAAATTATTTTACGACATTTTTAGTTTTGTACATAGTTGTATTGCGGTAATTAAATTAAAATAAGAATATAAAACAGGGACAGATTTGTCCACAACAATGAGATATAACAATTTATAGAGTGTATTGAGTGTTTGGTGTAATCTGAATGGTTGTACTTGTCATAAAGTCTTTTCAACACAATAATATTAATCGGAACTAAAATTACAGAGATTACAACATACCATGTAAGTTTGTGGTAGTTGCCCACTTAACTACCTAAACCAGTGTGTGGGTGTGTGCATGTCACTCTCTCTACATTGTGGCTAATGCAGATCTACACACACATGAATTCCATGCAGTCTTTGTGGGTCCAGTTTAAGTGTTATAAAAACAGTGTTTCATCATATCTGGTAAAGTCTAATAAATCCTACAGGCCTTTGTTTGATCTTTTGTTTGATTGTATTTTCCAATTTTATTTCATGTTCACATTTCTGTTTGTCAGAGTCTGTGTTTAGTTCTTCTCTGTATTCCTGGTTTAAAGTTCTAGCAGAAACTCGTAGACTCTACGGTTCAGCGCTCAGTTTCATCTGGAAGGTTCTGGTTTTTGCTTGTGGTGTTTGGATGCTGTAGAGAGAACTGTGATTTTGAAAGGGTGAGACGTTTCTGGCAGTGTAGTGCATCGTGCCTCCAGCATCCGGCCGTTGTGATGTTGTTGATATGTTGTTGTTGCTTAATTTTGGCATTGAAACCAGTAATATCTGTTTGAAATAACTCTGAATCGCCTTTAGCTGTGTGCGCAGTTGCACGGAAACCGAGAGGAGAATGTTACCTCTCTTGTTTCTGAGATTAGTTACTGGTGTAAAATCAGGTCATGTAATATAACCACATTGAAATCAGATTTTTCACCGTGCATTGATTATACTGACAAACTGACCAAACTGATTCTGCTCCAAATATAAGCTCACCCAATGAATCAAAGGTGAGTTCACCCATAGGTAACTAATACATTTCTCATTATTGGAGTTGATTAAAGTGGATTTTTGAAGTTGACCACAACTTAAAGAAAATACCAGTTAGTCCTTCAGTAAATAAACTAAATGGTGTTATAGAAATAAGAAGTTAAACGCTTAAGCAGTAATTCCTCTTACTGATTAGTTTATTTGTATTTAAATCTAAAAAAATCAAATCTAAAATGTTAAAAAGTATATAAAATATCCAACAGATGGCGACAACGTCATAAAACGCTGTTTACCTCAAACGCTCTCTGTCGCCGTGTGGTTATTTATGAAATATCATTGTCGTGTTATTTCTGGAAAATAGATAACGGTTTTAAATACAAAATACGTTCATTTATAAATAGGTTACAAGCTTTAAAACTTTTTGACTGTAACAAACAAAATATTTGTATGTTATTTGATCACACATTCATTTTTTTATCTCTCGGTTCTGAATTTCTAACTCAGATAATGTTTTAATGCTTTCAGAAATCATAAACAGTGATATTTCAGTGCTGCAATGTAGTGAAATGTAATATTGTAATGACCATGTGTCAGATCTCACATTACACCAACACAAAAACACGTGACCTGGAATATGTCAATATTTTGCTGCTAATATTTTGCTGCTAATTTTTACTAATTTGACTGTTATTGCCTCAAACCAAAGAACAACCGCAGTGCTGTTGGTACACTGACAACTCATTTATTTTTAATTATTTATTACAATGCAAGTGTTTACTTGCTCTTCAAAGGCATTACAATTACGGCTCCCCTGTATCTACCTTCATATTTAGTGTGGGCGGGCTTTACAGATATACACCAGCCAGGCAGCAGCCTCCCCAGTGTTTAACCAATCAAAAGCAGGGGAGTCCTAATCTCACAGGAAGTCAAATTTTGGCACCATACGAATGCCTTTAACATTCATCTCTCTTTAGCACAGCTCTCAGGTTACTCCAGAACTCAGATCTCTTGTCCTCATCCTCAGGCCACTTCAGATATGTTCTGGAGTTCATGATCTTCCTCAGTTTGCAGAAACGTTTGGGAATCGTTGCCTTTTCGATTGGCTCAAGCAGAATCAGGACAGCAGAGTCATTGTGCTCGTCAATGATACGGAAATGCGAAAAATCCAGTTCATAGCGGCACCATTCACTGGTAACAAAATGCTCAGACAGAACAAACAGAGTCCGATGGCTCTTTTCGATTGAGTCAATGATGTTATCCACAATCCAGCGACCCGGTCGGAAGTCACGCTTGTGCAAACAGAGGGCGAATGGAGGCTGGGAATTCTCTAGATTTGGGACCAGGGTTTCCTCGACCCATTCTGCATCATGTTGACTGTACGATACAAAAGCATCGTAGCAGAGTTCTCCAGCAGATCGGCCAACGGCTGGTGTTCGTTTGGCTTGTATCCATGCTTTAATCATCTGCAGGTACCAAATAACATGAAGCTTATGACAGCTGAAAACGATCATTCCGAGCACTAAAACAATGGTAAAGCAAAGAATGGAGACCGCTGGGATCATGTAACATTCAAAGACGGACAATCGTACACTGTCAACAGTATCACCTCTGTGTGTGAACGGAGTGTCGCACACATAATTATCACGACCGTCACTTAGGGTGACGAGATGGTCAACGTTCTGTTTGAAGAAAGACAGGAAGTCGCAGGAGCACACGAAACTGTTTTTCCCCGCCTCTAGCTGTTTTAGGTTCTTAAACCTAATCAGACCTTTCCTGTTCAACATCCGCAAGGTGTTCCTTTGAATGAGCAGTGTCTCTAGGTTCGGAAACAACTCGCCTTGCGGTAGACTCAGAAATCTGTTGCCTGTCAGTATAAGCTTGGTAAGTTTAGGAAATCTTCGATGGAATGTTTTCAGATAATTCTCACTGAGATCCAGGACTGTTAAGCCTGAAGGCAGGCAGGAGGTCAACCTGACCAGCTTTGTGCTGGAAAGGTTCAGAAATGTGAGCGTTGCTGGCCATGTGCATTTCTCTGGCATAGAAACAAAGCTGTTGTGACTTACATCCAAATGTATGAGTTTCTTAAGGTTGGTCACGAGGCGACACATCAGCCCGAACGATTTTAAAGCGTTCTGACTCACATTGAGCGTGTTGAGGTTTTGAAACTGACCGCCACCGGTAAACAAGGTCTCCTCAATCGTCAGGTCTGTCAGTAGATTTTGGCTCAGGTCCAGGTATTCAACATTATTCAGCATTAAAGTGGTTATCCGAGGAATCACAAAAACCGTGCCATTGATTACAGACACCTTGTGCAAGTTCTTCAGAAGAAAGGCCAACTGGATCATGCTGCTGAATTTGAAGAACCCTTGGATGTCAAGATTACTGATGTAAGCTGTATGCAAGTTTTCATAATGCGTGAACGTAGCTTTCTGCCACCACCCTTGGCCGATCAAATGTACATCTACAAGACCAATGTAAGACAGAGGGGAGCCATCCAAAATCAACAGGAAAGAGGTAACAGCTTCATCAGTTGTGGTGGTATTCTGAAATGTGAAAAACATAGTTCCACCTTTTTTTATTTCTTTGAAGGGTTCTGTAGAAATGTTGGTTCTGAGAATGCTGTCTTTGATAATGAGCTCTGTTTCTGGATGGGAAACATCTTGAAGAATCTTGGAGGCAAGTCTCTGGTCTTTCTGGAACAGATCTTGGAGGCTCAGTGAAACTAAACCGATGGGTTTGGCCGCTTGGAAACTCCCATTCTCATATGACTTTAGGTTGCTGCCAACAACAGTCATCTCATCCAGATTAGTGAGCTCCTCCAAGCCATTTTTGTGTACGTTTCTTAGCGAAGGACTTCCAAGTTTGAGTGTCCTCAGGTTTACCAGAAACCGGAAGAAAGGAGAAGGTCCCAGAGTGGTGTATGGATTTTCTAAGAGGTTCAGTTTTTGAAGAGATTTCAGCTCTTGGAACCAAGACGAAGACAGATTTTTCAGCTTGTTTGAAGAGAGATCGAGAACTTCCAACATTATTTGAGACTTAAATGCTTTGTTGTGAATAAACATAAGCTTGTTCTTGCGTAAGTTTAGGCTTCTCAGTTCAGTATATTGGCTGAGATCTGTTTTGTAGATTGACTCAATTTGATTGATAGACAGGTCTAGGCCCAGAGCGTCCGCTGGTACTTCTGGGATGTGCTGGAGATGTTTTGAGGAGCAGTTGCAGAAATGTTGCTTATCACATTCATAACATTTTGTCTCGGAGTTCTCAGATCCTCGAATCACAATAAACAAATAAAGCAGAATAACAGATTCTTTTTTTCTCAAGAGTCTCATCCTGTGCGCAGAGAACACTGTCACCTTTATTTGAATAAGAAACATATTTCACAAGTTAAGATATTCAAAATATTAAAAAAATTATCATTTCTATTATACATATTTACTATAAACAGGTGTAAAACTTGGTTTCATACAAACTGGAGTTATTGGCTGCACAACTTTTAAATTATATAGAGCATACACAACACAAATGCAGTTAGATGCAAACAAAATTAGCAAAACTTAGAATGTGAGTTCTTTTCATATTTAATTCCTCATAAATTACCTTTTGTAGAATTGTAAGACTACTTTTGCCATCTTAAACATGTTTTATGTTACAGTTCTATCTCTCCTGCTTCATCCAGGACAGAAAGACAGAAATTGGATTACCTGGCAGGCGTAACAATTGTTTATTTTGACCGCTCCCTTCCGTCCGTAAGCTGCAGTTTTGCTATAGCAGCAATGGCGGACAAAAGAATTCCGACACGCATATGAGTGTGAGTCACAGGAGGTAGTGAAACTGCATAGCCTAATTGAAACTCACAAAGCAGCGTCATTATTTTCCTCACAGATTTTAGGGAACCATCCGAGAGACTAATTTAATCGTTTCCTTTGTGCAAATCTTTTCATTACTGCACACAGTATCGTTTGAAGACAGAAACTTCCTCACACTACCTTAAACGACTTGCAGAACTATGCAAATCATTTTAAGTAAAACTCTTTTTTTAAATATTATTGTCGCTTTACTGGCACTGCTTTAGAATTGGGGACTTGAAAAGAGGAAGTCAGCAGGTGTGGCATTCACAGCAACACGTCGGCTCTTCTGTGGTCGCTCTATGGCCCATCTCTTCATGACACAGAGTTGTAGTGTATCATGTAGATAAACATAATTAAACTGATAGCAAAACATTTTCAACAACCATGTGTGTGTGTGTGCGTGTGTGCGTGTGTGTGTACCTGCAATATTTGCTCTCTCTCTCTCTATCTCGAGTTTATTCTATATATAAATATAGTAAAAGAAAAATCAAAGACTTTTCGTTTTACATCTTAAGCTTTTGTCTTAAACTTAAGCTATGATTCCAAACATTTTCATATTTATTGTGTGAAATTATTATTTTTCAAAAAAACTGCTTTATTTTAGGTATTTATTTCATCAATTAGTTTATTACGTATTTAGGAGGAAGCAAACTAGATGCGGTTAAAATAGCATATACGTGTTGACGTGTACAGCTTCCCGATTTCATGTACTGGGTTTATGTTATTTACCGCAAACGGTCCAGACGCATGCGCAGTGTAATTCGCGTGATCAGGTTTAGGTCCCGCCCCTAGGCCGGCAACCATTGGACCAGCGTTTATTTTGTGACGTTGTAATTGGATGCCGTGCTGTCATTTAAATTCCGGAAGTAAAGGTAGACGTGAACAAGGAAAGCGTGTTCTTGTATAAACGCCACTGATGGAGAAATAGAGTAAATGCTGAGCAGCATAGACAATATATGTCACGGGTAAGACCAGTCTCGCATATTAATGCTTATGTGGTCTTTCATTTGCTCATCGGTTACACAACAAACATGCCGAGCTCCCCCGTGAAGACACGCATACCGTTAACCAGCTTTGGTCATCTTATAACGAGGCCAAGGTAGACCCAGCAATCTTTAATATGAACAGACACTAGTTTTGCATGCCGTTATAAAGTCAAGTGTGATTAGAAAAGAAGATCAAGCTTTGCAATAAAGTTGCATTGGTTAACATTAGATAATGAATTAGCTAAAATGAAATGACAATAAATTATACTAAAAATATATTTAACAGCATTTATGCATCTTTGTTAATGTTAGTTAATGCACATTTGATTGTTCATTGTTCGTTTATGTCAGTTTACTAGTGCTAACGGACAGTTTTTGATTAGAAATTAAACATTGAATTAACATTAGCTAAGATGAATAAATCTCAAGTACTGTTACTTGTTAGTTCTTGTTAACGAATGTAGTTAATGTTAACAAATGGGCCCTTGTTGTACAGTGTTACTAAATATATAAATATCAATGTACTATGGGACCTCCACAGTACTTGCGTCTAAGTATTTGCTTTGTGGCATGTTCATATGTTTCACGTTTGTTCTGTTCTGAAAGTGTGTGTGTGTGTGTGTACAGAGACAAGTTGTTTAACATTGATGCACCACCCATAACCAAACTGACAGGATGGAGGAAATAATTTAACAGTTACTCATTACAATGGCACAGAAATGTAAGCTTAGTGTTTCTCTTGACTCATTAATAAAGAATTACATGGATGCACAGCAAGTATGTCTTTAAGAGCAACAATGGCTGCAGTTCTTACTACAGTTGAGACAAATGTCAACACATACTTGGTACAGACATTAAAGGTGCTGTGTTTTGAAGTAGCTGAGATCTCTTTATTGTTATTTCCTTCCCATGTTGCATTGTATCGTATTTTCTTTTGTTCTCTCTCATGTTCTAGTATGTTCTTGCCACACGTGGTGTTCTGGCCCTCACAGCTGCTGCCGACATGCTGAGGTGCCGCAAGAAAGAGGAACGAGAAACATCTGCAGCCACATAAACAAAAAAGTGGAAAGTTTTGGGGTTTTGAAAATTAAATCAATTATTTATGATCCCATATAAGTTTCATATTCACATTTTTTAAATATTGGGTATTTACTTTTATCCAAAGCACCGTACAGTGTAATTAAAACATAAATTTGAATGAGTACATGCATTTCCTGGGAATCGAACCCATGACCTTGGGGTTGCGAGTCCCATGCTCTTCCGGATGAACTGCAGGAAAGTGACCACCTGTATATGTCACTGGTCAGAAGTTTCTGTTCTTTATCATACAAACACAGTTTTTTTATTTGAGTGTTGAAATCTCTGGCATTCTCACAATGATGAGTGCAGTAAGATCATATCAAGTACTGCTTGTGGAGTTCCTTTGTCTTTTCTGAAAAAGGCAAATTAAGTGGTAAAAATAAAGCCTTTAATAAACAAATGAGCTGCCATCATGACTTTGCGTTGTCATTTTTCTTTTATATCTAAACTGAAACACCCGTTTTCCTGTTTATTGAAACATTCAGAGTTGGTGTAGAAATGTAGAAAAATCAGCGCTGTCGTAATCGGATGTTTTATTCCTGTTTTTTTGTTTCAGGATGATGGTTTCATTTAATCTTGATGGTGACTCATTGTGAAAGTGAAGCTACGTTTTGGTTCCATTGTATTAACAAATCACAATTAATCTTCTGTTGATTTGACACACCAAGTAATTATAAAACAAACACTACCTCATTCCTTTAATAGTTCAATCTGATGACACTGTTTATTGGTTTTCCTCCTGCAGACATTGTAAACATTTTTGTCTCGGACAAAAGAAATGCGGCTTACGCAACACAAATCCAGTATTTGCACGTTATGAATACGCTTGGTGTAATATTGCCATTATCAAGCAAAGTGAAACTGAAATATTACAGCACCTGTATTCAAGTTCTGGATGGATTGTGGTGAGCATCTCCAAGACAAGACAGGGCATCACACCATCTGTAGAAACAGATCTGTGTTGGGCTGAACATGTGGATGGTGTGATATGTCAGGCTGTTGATGACACTGGCATGACTGCTGGTCTTTTTGGATGTTGCAGTTCTTTTTGTTGCACTTTTGTGGTCATCTAAAAAGAATCAAGGTGGATATCGTTGGGTTCCTCCGGAGTACCGTGCAAGGTATTTATTTTCTTCAAGATCTGCAGATAGACAGACTAATGCAAAATAAATACAGTAATTTGTGCACTATCAAAATTTAATTTGATAGGATATTTAAAAGTGATCAGATTAAAGCATGTGCAAAAATATAAAAAATATGAATTTATAATCTGAACTATATTTTCCAAGCATAGAGTTTCATGACTGTCAGCAAAAACTATACGTTTTGAACATAAAAAATTTGTCTTGAATATTTGATTGCATTATCGATGTTTATGCTGCCTCAACATATGTGGCTTGGAAAAAAACTAAAAAGTAAACCGTATTAAATACCAGTTATTATTTCTACCACGTAGTGTGTTAAACGGCGCTAAACAAAGAGAATAGACAGGGCTTAAACCTAATACCTTCAATCAGCGGGGATCATTTGAAGATCACGTGATTTAAAGTAAGCGACGTTCAAAACGAAAGCGAAACTAAGTCGCTCACTATATAGCAGCTTAAAGATGACTTTAAAATAAATTTGCATACGCAAATCATGCATATAAACTGTTACTAATTGCTTATTACGGACGTCTTTGTCAAATCATGGGTGTTTTATTCACAAGATCCTGGCCATTTTTAGAGAGACATAAAAGTAGAGGGAGGATGATAAAGGGGGTGATTTATACACTTTTGTTGCCATTGCAGGATAAAAATCCCTGATCCTAAATTTAAGAAGATTCCATTGCACTTTTCTTGTGCATCCTTAAACTGCAGGGAGTGATGTATATATCTGTGTATATCATAATACGTGTACGCTATAGGCTATAGGGTACTGAAACTATAGACAAGCCCGCACAGTTCTTGGAAGAGAAATTCTAGTAATTGATGTGGCAGAAGCGAGAGTGCCTTGCTTTTATTGGTGCAAAAACTTTCGGTTTCGTTGTTTTTTTGGATCTGCCTATTGCAACGTTCCCGAGACAACAGATAATGTAGAACCGCTGGACATTTTGGACACATTCCCGGAGAACTGGTCCAGTCGACGTCAAATCGCAATTGCGGTAAGTGACAAATCTGGAGGTTTTCGGTCCGAGGCTGGACTGAAGATGCATCGTTCGCCTTTCATTGCAGAGTGTCGCTTTTAACGTATTCACACACCTTATTTGTAGGAAAACCCGTATACATGTAGACTAATGGTCGTCCAGAATTATTAGTTTAGAAAGGTGAGAGACAGTTTGTGGGTGAGAGTCGTTGGATTGTAGCTGAAAAAACGTTAGAACAAACCTTAAAATGAAACTAAAGGAGGTTCTCCGGCCTAATACCAAAGGGGGACCTTTTAAATTTCGCAAAATGTCATGAGGGATGGATCTACGTACAGCGCTGAAAATAGCTCGGGAGAATTTCCCTTTACCGTTAACGGATCAGCTGGAATACGCTGACCTAGAAAACCATTGAAAAACCATCTAAATGTTACGAACGTTTTGTTGGATCAGCTCGCACCATGTATAAATAATATATATTAACAGGATTGTTTGTGTTTAGAGTGCTTTACAATGAGGTTTCTTTGTCTTTTCGTGTTAATTTTTTTTTAACTTATTCGGTCATCGTTGCATTATCTGTGTAAATACTGTACATTAAGGCTACTTAAAAGGTAATGACTAAATATGAACATAAACGTCTTTGATCACATCATGTATGTGTTATGCGTAATGATTATCAACTCCCTGAAAACTCCCTCGTTACGTCATAAGTTATGCGAGTTATGCTTTTGTGGAATATCTACGGGTTTTACTATTGCAGGGAAAATGACATTTACAATAGCTTGCCTTGAACAATTTTGGAATGATCTAACAAAGCTACAATACCAACAGCAATTGAAAAATATTTTATTTTGCTGTGCTTGTACTTGGCATCAAACTTTTGACATCAAGTAGAGTGTGCCAAGTTTCCTCACACTTATATTCATAGACTTTCTCAAAGGCCCTCAGGCAGGAGTTTAATACACTGCATGTTTTTCTCTCTCAGGCTGCACTGAATCCATTGTTTATGCTGTGGGACAATGGAGGAATGTTATGAGTGGGAACCAATCCAGAATGGTCCAGCACAATGACACAGAACTTACAGTTGCGCCACAAGGCCCATCAAAAACTGCCGGACTCCCACCGCCCTGTCCCGTGGTACCTACACACTTTCGAACCTTTCAGCATCAGCAAGACTGCGAGATCATCACCCAGGCAATGCATTATCTTAGCCAGAGTGGATTCTACTGGGGTCCCCTGGAGGTAGATGAAGCTCATGCACAACTGGCCAAACTCCCTCTTGGGACTTTTCTAATCCGGGACAGTATGCAGACGAATGTATTTTTTACACTGAGCTACCAGGCCCCTGAGGGCCCGACCAGCGTACGAATGCTCCTTAAGGACGGGTTGTTCAGTTTAGCAGGAAGTAAGCACACTTTCCCTTGCCTTTTTGCCCTTTTAGCGTACTATATTGCATCCCCAAAAAACAGCCTGAGCAAGCCTTATCGCGGTGCTGCGCCACAGAGCCTGCAAACCCTGGCGAGGAGAGCAGTGGTGAGCAGTTGCGGGAAAGACGGAATTCAACATCTTCCTCTGAGCAGGAATCTCAAAGAATTCCTGCTGTTGTACCCTTACAGCATCTGAATGTGTGTAGCTAATGTGTTACAGTCACTGTCCATCTGTTGTTGCTCTTTGTTGTTTGTTTTTGTGATCATTTCATAGCATTCTAAAACCCAATGAAAACACAGTGTGTATTGACAGTTTGGACCAAAATGCACTACAATGCAGTTTTATATGAAACAACCACAGTTACAGTGATACTGGTTTTCAGTGCTTTGAAATTTGTTACTGCAGAAAGTATTTTGTCTTTATATGAATGTAAAACTCCAATATCAGTATGAAACTTTAACAGCTATTTTTAACATTGGTACATATATACACAGGATGTAGCTTATGCGATATATAGTTTATATTTTATGGCGTTGTCTGCTATGCAGAAATTCACCAGCATTTCACCGTCAAACCAGTTAATATTTGACTAGTTTGATGTTTAAAGTACAGTGATTCTTCTTTTCATTTTCCAGTTGTACATTATTTATTTAATTTGTGTGATTAAATGATTTACTGGACGGTTTATTAAATTTACTGTAATGTCTTTCTCTGTTTCTCTTTCATTCTTCTAAACCACTAACTTGTAATCTTGTAATCTCAACCATCCTG
>JAZGTJ010006298.1:0-25292 GCA_036877575.1 Botia almorhae | reverse complement strand
CTCCAGGAGAGGAATCGCTCCACCTTCAAAGAACAAATAATATAAACCTGAGCATTAGAAGTGCCGACATATGCAGAGTAAATGACTTGGTTGAAATATAGATTAATCAATATATTAACTGTTTAATGTTTTTACAATAAAAAACGATCATGTGTGCATGTCTTACTCTGTATTATCGTTGCAGAGGAAGGTGAGATTCTCCTCACAGTCTCTGTTTTCCCAGCGATCCGTTTTAGGGCTTCGAGCTCCACAGCGGTAAGGATCGGCAGGACACGAAAGCAACGGATCGCGGAGTTCCAGAGGTTCCCCGGTCACCCAGAACCACGAACCAGCCAGGAACCGCAGACCTGTCCACACAGTGTCCCCGGTCTTGTTTTTGGCATCAAGCAGACTGCGTGTGGTGTTCAGACTGGCGAGATCGGAGTAGAAGGTCCTGCAGTACACCAGAGCGTTCTCCCAGGTCATTTTGGTCTCAACCAGAGTCACTCCAGGAACCCACTTATAGCAGTAAAAGGGTTTTGCCTTGTCACAGCTGTGCGGGTCCCACGAACCGTCTTTTAGCTTTATAAATGCACAGTTATTATTTGTGTTGTTTGCCGGTTCATTTGTCCACCTGTGATATTGTAGCATGCTTCTGTCAGACCACCTCCATCCCTGTCCGTTGTTGGACAGGCCGATCCAGCCGTCTGCACCACTGCTGTCTACATCGGTCTGAAAGATTTCATAGTCCACATCACTGTTGATGGTGGACAGATCGGTGTAGTTGGCCCTGCAGTATTCCCGAGCCTTCGGCCATGTCGTGTGCATATCTATATAAAAGTTCTGCTTGACCAGAGCCGTGGTCAGCCCGTCTAGAGCAGCAAGTAGAACAAAAACAACAGTCTGCATCTCTGAGATTGGGCTCTGGTTTCCAGGTGCCTCTAAATACGAAATTCCACAAACATGCAAAAATATCACCTGAAAAACTCATTAGGGGAATAGACATGCAAACTTTGGAACATTTGAGAGGAAAATCAGGCACATTTCAGTTTACAGGAAGCTATTATGACAACCACACAGCCATTTTTAGATTTTTAAAGTTTACAATTATTAAATTCAGTCCAAACGCAACGATTGGACGAGCATTTTATGGTCCTGCGTTTTTTATGGAAGATATATATTTATATAAATATATTTAGAGGATGTTATGAAGTGATGGCTATTAGGATGTGAAGAGACTTTCAACCAGCACAGCAAAAAATGCTTCAGGAAGAAAACGCCTACCGTGCCTTTAAACAAGCAGAAACACTGCATTGTGATTACTTAGTGGTGACATTGGTGATACTCACATGGTCAACATCTCTTCTAAAACCAGAAATGAGGACCATAAACCAAAACAGGACAGAATTACCCACCTGCTATACCCCGGAACCCCTTCCTCCAAAACATGAGCTGAGGGCCTTATACTACAGCACCTCTCTGAAAACAACACAAGAGGCTAATAGGAACCCAACGAACCCAGCTAACAGTACATGTTCTCAGAACATTAGCTAATGTTCTCT
Source organism: Botia almorhae (assembly GCA_036877575.1). NCBI lineage: Eukaryota > Metazoa > Chordata > Actinopteri > Cypriniformes > Botiidae > Botia > Botia almorhae. The sequence goes on along the minus strand of JAZGTJ010006298.1, from coordinate 23,751 downwards.
AAAATTCTCTCGAATTCGTCAAAAATGTTTAAAATGTTATTTTGAAAGTTCTAGGATCATAAGAGCACAGAAACATTCTAGAACAACGATTTTGGTTATATATGATATACAACATTAAAAAAGTTCTACTAATGTTACTGCAAGAACGTTTCTGATAACCTTGAGAAACGTTCCTTGTTAGCTGGGATCTCAATGGATCTTCTCCAGCTCTTATGCACTTATGACTGTCACCTGACACATTTGACTATGACTGTATTACTGCCTGTTGTTTTCTCTGTTGGTATAATGAATGATATTGAGTTTCAGGTTCAATGTGGGCTCCTTGAGTAACTTCACAGCCAGTTAAAAAACTACTGCTATACTTCTATACTTTCTTTTTTTATGATTAATGAGCTATTCAGAGTTGAGTCAAAATATGACATCAACGGTTTTCTATTCGCCTTTTGTTTTCTGTATAAGGTTTGTGTTTATTTACAGATAATAAATAAAAATTAATCAAATACAAAAATAGTACTGATATATTGCCCAGAGAAACTTTTCACTTAAACATCCTTTGAGGTGAGTGGTTAGCGCAGCACATAAGCTGTTGGTTTCAGTCCTGCCAAGAACTGCAGGAAATGATCCGTGAGTCATCACTGCTGCCTCTCTCCAGCTACAGGAATTTTCCCTGGTAAGTGAACTGTGAAATATTTTAATGACTGGTGACCTAAAAGTGAAATGAAGGTGACGTATTGGTCAGGTATGGTAACCCATACTTGAAATGTGACCTCTGCATTTACCCATACCGGTGAGGAGTAAACACACACACACACACACACGCAATGTGGAGCTATTAATGCAGTGCCCAGGGGGGAACCATGGGAAAGGTCCCTTGCTCAGAGGCACCTCAGTCATTTCCTGCCTGCATTGGGAGTTGAAATTGGGAATCAGAAACCCTTGGCTTACAAGTCTGACTCGCTAACCATTAGGCCACAACTTCCAGCTACTGCTACTAGCTCCTTTACATTCTGAAGTGGGTGAGATTTGTTTAAAACTATACACACCAGAAAACTAAATACAGTATTTACAGCCAGCTGAATCTTAATACATCATTTTTTGTGCAAAGTTGTTTAAATAATATGAAAACCTTGCGCACATTTTTTGAATATGATTTCCTTTCACTAATACACCCTCGAAGGTACATTTGAAATCAGAGTGCATTGTGGGTATAAATGAGGGAACAAATGTTGTTGTTCACTCACCTTGGACACTAATACAAAATGGCAGACGCCCAATATAGTTCACTACCCAGGTAACATATTTTACATTGCAAGAATGTTTCCCTGACGCAGTAACAAAAAAGTTAAATGTTTGTTCTAGGAACATTCAAAACATCCGTTTTTTAGATATCAGTTGTATTAACATTATTGCGAGAACGTTTTGGTTTCTAGCCAACGTTCTGGGAACATTTCCTGTTAGCTGGGGAAGTGCATGTGAGTGCCACAGGAGACCTCTACACGCCACCTAAACTGCACACAATGGAGTCTTATTGTTTATACTGAAGGGCCATTTTCTGCCGTTGAAGATGACATCAAATGTTTTTGTTTTGCTCTGTGAAGTGCTGTGACGTGTTTTGCATTGGGTTTGTATTTGTTTGTTCTGTGAACGTTTGTTGGTTTTGGGCTTAAGCATCCTTGGCTAAATGTGTATTGAGTGGACAGGGCATTTTATTCTGAGGTTCCAATGACTCATCGATGACTAATCCACTAGTTTTCTTACATTTAAAATGATATAAGTGGGTGAAATGTTAAAACTGTAGACAGCAGAATACATTACCCACACAGCGCTACCTGAACCCTGACAATACAGCTTTCATTTTAACATACAAAAAACGTTTACATTTCTTATGCCTTATAAAAGCGCCTATATTACCAACTATTAAACCCTACATGAACCGTATCATAAATTCTTCTTAGGCTCAAATTGCTCTAGAAAAACACGTTTTCCAGATCTCCTCAGGTGCTGCGCGTGTGTAAAGACCCTTGCAGAGCTCCTCTGGATGTTGCCGGTCTCCCTCATTCATAATAATAGAATTGCGGTATCCTGTTAATTCGATCATTTTTGAAGTACTGAAGTTAGGAATCTTCATAATAATATGAATTGTTGCTCTAAGTGATCTCCTGAGTTCTGACCTTTGAATCAACGTACTATAAACAGTTACGATATGTGATGTTAACTATATCAAAAAACAGAACCCTGTGTAGTCACAAGACATCGGTTTGTAATAGTGTGCTGTGGTAAATTAGCTTGTCTTTTCCGCTTCTCACTCTGTACTTGTACTGCTTGGACTGTCTGTCTCTCCTTTGACTGCTGTTGACGTTGGAATATTTTAGCAGCACTGATTTTTAAATGCTGTGTGTAACTAAAGCTTATTACAGCACCAACATTCTGAAGTTTGCTTTCATTTGGATATGATAATGTTTCCTGAAATCACTGCATGAGTTGGATCATTACAATATCTTTGCATTATTTATGCAATCGGTATTTTTCATATTGGTGAATATTTACATACATTGATGACTAACAAATTTGAAATCTGCCTTAACATTAGAGTGTCTTAAAACAGTGTTGACTGACTAGCAGAAGAGACTTTACAGAAGAGATGAAGACTGTCCTGCTTGGTTTTTTCCTGTTTGCTCACTGTGAGCTGACTGGAGCTCTGCACTGGCAACACACTTTTGTATACGAGTTCTTGTCATGGAGAGATGCTCAGAAATACTGCAGAGAAAATTTCACGGACTTGTCCACCATAATCAGTCAGAACACTATTTCGTGGTTAAGCAGTGAAATAAAGGCTATTGTGTTTGAGATCACAAATGTTGATCCTTTCTATAGCACAAATGTCTGGGTTGGTCTGAAAAGGATCTCTACAAGCAGCTGGCAGTGGAGCAATGGATTAGATCTTAATTCTGGCATACAAGTACAAAACAGTAATAATTTCTTGTGTGCTAAAATGCAATATTTACAGCTGCATGACAGCGACTGTACGGACAGGTTTCCGTTCCTCTGCTACAACTGGGTGCCTGAACTGATCCTGGTAAGACAGAACAAAAGCTGGGAGGACGCGTTACAATACTGCAGGACTCACCACACTGATCTGGCCAGTCTGCCGACCTATTTACATCTCATCCAAGTCAATCAAACCCCTGGAATCAGTGAGACATCCAGCGTGTGGACGGGTCTGCGGTTCCTGGCAGGCTCGTGGTTCTGGTTGAGTGGGGAAGACCTGGAAGACATGGACCAGCTGCCAGCATGTCCTGCCAATTACTTATACTGTGGATCTCGAAACTGGCAAACTCAGAGCTGGGAGAACAGAGACTGTATGGAGAAACTGAACTTTTTATGCTATTAAAGACAATAGTACATAGCAAAGTTTAACATAGAGTTATGATATGCTATGTTTCTGCAATTATAGTCTGTGTGAATATTTTCTCACTGTTATTTACTCATTTTAACATATTTTCATATGTTAAATCTCTCATAATGTCGCAAAACCTTAATAACTTCTTAAGTCTTTTTGTCTTTTTCTAAGGCTTTAAATCTGCAGTCTGTAACTTTCATGTCTCTGTTTGAACCATAAAATTGCAGGTTACTTTACGTACTTTTGTTACTGAAATGCTTCAGCTTACTGTTGTGAGTCAGAGTAAGGTATGAAGATCGTTTTAAAAACTGATCCGCTATGCACTTGCTCAATAACTGTCTTTTTTAAATTTATAACCAAAAACCGTTACGGCTTGCAGCTTTAGGAAGATCTCAAGAGAAAAACAGAACAGATAAAGAAATGTTAGTCTAGATGTAGTGAATTAGCAGAACATGATGTCTACAATTTACTATAAAAGTATCCGTACATTAAAGCAATTATTTTGGATTAGTCTGTTCAAATACAGTTTTTGTGTTGTAATGTTTTACATTTGTCAGGTGACAACATAGCTAACAATGGTAGGTTGTAAGAACGCTTCCCTAAGGTAATTAAAACATTAAAAATTTTAATTAGAATGTTCTAGGAACCTTATATAAAACACCCACACAAGCCTAAATGTTTATTGTATATTTTTGTCACAGCTGCAGCAATAATTAACTTACTGTTCTATCAAGGTCATGCTTTATAATAGACAATGAATAAAAAATACATGAATAAACTTTAGGTCTGCTTGAAAAAATGATTGAATGTCTTTCATTGTGTTTTTTGTGTGTTTCACTGGCACTAGATTCTGGGACAAATATGGCCTAAATTAGGAATTATTTTGGATCAGTCTGTTCACATGATAGTTAATGCTAATGTTGATGTATTAAATGTCAGGTTTTTATAGCAAAAACATTAAAAATGTTATTTTGAATTTTCTAGAACCTTCAAAACATCCAGTTTTATTAGACATTGTATTAATGTTATTGCTTCGTTATATAAACATTATTCATAAGAACATTATGTAAAAAAATGTTTAACATTTCCCTAACAACTTAAGAATAACGCTTATGACATATGACGATTAGTTTAAAAAGCCAAACATTAAACATTAAATAAGGTATAAAGTCTTTTAAAGTCTTTGAACGTCTTTGTTAACTGTGATAACTTTTAGAGAACGTTTGCCAAAGTTCTCTGTTAGCTGAACTGGGTCGGCCTGTCACGTCCTATACAGAATAACAGAACAATACGTAGACACTTTTACATGTTGTTGTTCTACGGCGCCATCTTGCGCGTCTCTAAAGAATAGCGCCTAAAACATAATTAAACGAGTGTGCAACAGAAAATAAATGCAGTTACCCCTACCAGCCTTTTCCCTTACACTGCCTGCTGAGCTGCTTCTTCTCCAGTCCTCACGCACTTCTGACTTGCTGCATCCCAGTTCGCCTACTTATACTATACCCTTAAAGTATGCACAGTTTTTGTAATGGAAAAATATGTACATTTTAGTGCTTAGCAAAAGAGTTTGCAAGTACTGTGACATTTTACGTATAGCGGAAGTGACCGTTGTTGCCTAGACAACGATGTGACGACAATCACACATATCAAAATACATTAAAAATAAACTCTTTCTTGTATTGAATCATTCCTTTATTAGTTATCTTGTATGTAATGGTTACTATATAGTTTAAATCATCAATTAATTAAAGCTTCATTTATTTAGTTTAATAATTTCATAACTTTTCCCGCGAAATCGAACCCGGCATCAGGGTAAGTTAAGACCGTTTTGAAAACTGATCTGTTGTGTACTTGTTCAATAAGCTGATTATTTTTCACCATTTAACAAATAAAGTTACTGAGTGTAGCTTTAATTTACTTGTTGTTTCTCTTGTGGGTAGAAAAGGTTAGTATGTCAACACTGGCTAAATTGTACAGATGAATACAGACACTGCTGTCTATGTGAAAATGTTACAAATCCGTAAAGATTTTAGCAAAGAACTACTGACGTAATATCTGCCCCATCATAAACTCCATCGGCCACACGAGGGCGCCATCAGCGGATTTCTTCCCCACCTGCACGCCAATCACACTCATTAACCATACAAACAGACCTGAACTGCGTCCCAAATGACATACTGCACACTACTGTATGAGTTTTAGAAGGGTAGCATCGTCTCAAATGGAACGCTAATGTTATTGACTAACCTGAAATATTAGCATTTACCAGACGAGACCAAATGACATCAAAAACGTAACACAATGCGAGTCGATATGAAAATAAAAGTTAGCTGATAACATTTCTATTAACCAATCAGATTAAAGGATCAGGTTTAGGGTGTGTTTGGTTCAGTGTTAGGAGTTTCTATACCATTCTCTTAAACCTATTATTTGCCTTTGATTTGAGGGGTAAAGTTATGATTAGGGTTATGGGTACAATTTAAGTTAGGACATGTTCCTTTCAGGGTAACGTTGTACCAGGACCTGTGAAAGATGTTGTGCCTGGAACACATCTTACCAGACGCTTGGCTAAATCATAACAACCATGGATTAATTTACATTACAGTACATTTATGCATTTGGCAGACACTTTTATCCAAAGTGACTTACATTGCATTATACTATACATTGTTTCTGAGTATGTGCAATCCCAGAGATCGAACCCATGACCTTGGCATTGTTAACACCATGCTCTAACCACTGAGCTACAGGAAAGCCTAGATGGTTTACTAGAAAGCCTAGAAATTCAGATGGTTTACTTTAATTTCAATGAACGTTAGACTTCTTGAATATAATTAGGCCCTGCCCATCAGTTACCCCTTCTCTTGACCTTAAGACTTAATTATGAGTCACATCACACTCCCACTGGACTCCTAAACTTCACCAAACGGAACCTTTAGTGCCCTGTCTTTACATTAATGAGGCAATTAGGGCAGTTAAAGAAGCACAAGATGACATCAAATGTTTTCTATTTGCCCTTATGTGCTGTTTTGCATGAGGTTTGTATTTGGTTTTACTAAATAAAGCCCTGCATTTGTTTTTGACCTAAGCATACTTTCAAGTTTGCTAAATTTGTATTGAGTGGTTAGTGAAATTAATTAAGTTGCTGCTTTAGTCAAGGCAGGAACTTTGCAAGAAATGATCCATGAGTCATCAGCACATGCCTTTATGTAAATACGTAAAACACAAGTTGTTCCATCAAGGGTGATTTCTCATGTAAGTGACTGTAATGACTCTTCTAAATGACGACCTACTACGACCTACTTTCATCAGGAATTACAACACTGTGTGAAATTCTAAATATGTGTAATGTAAACATTTACCATAAGTCAAATTTAAACACCTGTAAATCAGTGGCTGTGAACTGTCTGTACATAAGTGACCTAAAGGTACATGGAAAAACCGGGTCGTAAAATTAGTCCATAGCGTAAACTAACGTGGAATGAACACACATTTAAATAATTTGTAAATAAACATATTTAAATGATGTTTTCCTGGTTGGTTTATCTCTTGAGAAATGGTTAAAAGAAGTTAAAGAAAGGGCTCAAATATTTTAAAGGGCCTTGAAATAGTGCATTATTTCATTGTTTTTGTATAAATGAATCTTTAATTTGACAGGACAGGATGGATACAAAGGATTGGTCCAAAGTGGCATGTGCCATTTCTTACATAGCCCACACTCACCTGCTAAACTTTACTGATCATATTATTGTGTCTTCTCATGTAACCATTTTCTACAGTGAATGTAACATTTGATGACATCTAAAACCTTCATTTGCCCTTGTGCTTTTACATGTGTTTTGCATAACGTTTGTATGTTTCTTTCATGAGGCACGTGCTTTTAGATTAATCATCCTGTTTAAGATGCTAAACGTGCATTAGGAGTTTTAGGAATCTAATCTGTCATTTCTATCAGATTGTGTGGTGGGGATATCTATAGGGTTGTTAAGTTTGATTATAACTTTTTTTTAGCATTTTCCCCACAATTGCTATTTTTCAATGCAAAAAAAATATGCAAAAAGAGAATATTTGCATAAATTTGCATCAATTGCGAACAAATTTAAAATCGGCATATTAGAGACTGTTGACTGACTACAGTGTTGACTGACTGGCCATTCCAGAAGAGATGAAGATTATCCTGGTTGTGTTTCTCCTATCAGCTCACTGCGAGATGACTGGAGCTCTTCACAGGAAAGACTTTTTTATAGACGAGGCTAAATCCTGGAGTGATGCTCAGAAATACTGCAGAAAGAACTACACAGACCTGTCCACCCTAGACAGTTACTCTGACCGTTGGAATTTAAAATACGCAATAAACGTACTGAATCCAGCAAGCACTTCTGGTCAGCAAAACCCTTATTATAACAAACATGTCTGGGTCGGTCTAAACAAGATCTCTACAAGCACATGGCAGTGGAGCGATGGAACTAAAAAACATTTTACCATTTCTGTAGATGACGATAATAACTACTCTGGTCCTTGTGCTCTAGCTCTAGAAAACAAGCTGTACGAGAACGACTGTGCGAACCAACGCGCTTTTTTCTGCTACAACTGGGTGCCAGAACTGATCCTGGTAAGACAGAACAAAAGCTGGGGGGACGCAGTACGATACTGCAGGACTCACCACACTGATCTGGCCAGTCTGCCGACCTATTTACATCTCATCCAAGTCAATCAAACCACTGCATTCAGTGAGACATCCAGCGTGTGGACGGGTCTGCGGTTCCTGGCAGGCTCGTGGTTCTGGTTGAGTGGGGAAGACCTGGAAGACATGGACCAGCTGCCAGCATGTCCTGCCAATTACTTATACTGTGGCTCTCGAAACTGGAAAACTCATAGCTGGGAGAACAGAGACTGTATGAAGAAACTGAACTTTTTATGCTATTAGAGATGACGGTAAGTCCATGTGTTTGATTAATATGATATTTAGTAACAACAATACTATTTAGTATAACGTTAATAATAATATTAATACTTACATCATATAATATTAGGCAGAAATGTAAATACTGCTGTACTTGTTTAATACAGTAAAATATTTTGAACATCTCATAAGTGCGTTTACCTTGATAATGTTTTTTTATCTTTTGTATTTCAAGGGTTTTAAGAAGGTCACGTGAGAAAAACGAGACAAAAGAAGAAATGATAAATTAGGTCTAACTACTTATTCCACTTTAGCGAACTAGTAGAACATAATGTCTACGATTGAATTAGAAATAGTGCTTATGGGCTTATGTTTATCTACTGTATATGTGCTTTCTATATGATGCTATATATGACAAGTAAAAAAGCAAAGCATGAGATTTGAGTCAATGTGGTCATGTGCAAGACTTCATATGGCAAAATCACAAACATGTATGTTTAGGAAGATTGTGTTCATATCACTGTAGATTATAAGATATACAGGAAATGGGAATCCTTGTATATATCTATAGACGTCTGAAATGAATGTTCTGTATATTACATGTGAGTGGTTAAAAGACACATAACATTAGTTAACGGTCTTAGTTAACATGAACCAACAATAAATGAAACTTCTACAATCATTCAATACAATTTGCAGTAACACCATGCATTCTGTATTCTTTGTGATACTTATTTCAATCATTTTCCTGCTTTGATTATATTTAAAGCTGCTGTGAAACACTGTAAAGAATCACTATATAAATATGAATTAAGTTTGATAATAACAATATCTTGGCATTTTTTCCACAAGATTGCTATTTGTCCTCAAAGGAAAAATGCATATATTTGCATGAATTGCTGACTAACAAAATTAACATCTGACTTACTAGAGACTACAGTGTCGACTAACCAGCCCTTAACTGAAGTGATGGAGATTATCCTGGTTGTTTTTCTCCTATCAGCTCACTGCGAGCTGACTGGAGCTCTGTGCAGGAAACATTGTGCATTAAGTTATGTCAACAGATACAACTTTTGATTTTAAATATGTATTAGTAAATGTTGAAATTAACATGTCCTAAGATTAATAAACGCTGTAAAAAATATTGCTCTTTGTAGTAAACAATACAGCATTCACTTAATTCATTAAATTCCTTTATGTGCACAACATGTCTCAGATTTCGTTTTACATCTGATCAGAGAACTAAAAGCACAAATTTATCAAATACACTGTACTGTACATAAACTATACTGTACATGTATCAAATGTTCTGTATATGTCACACTTCCGATTTCAAGATTTCCATTAAAACCTTTTCAATATAAATAGTAAAATCAAAGAGATAAAGTAGATTTTAGTGAAATTCCAAAAGCTCAGTTATGTATTGACATACATTGTTTTTGGTCAATTTGACGATGCACTTTTATTTTTAATCGTTTTACTGTATGCTTTGCAACTTTGTTTTGTAATTATCATTGTATTTCATATAATGAATGATAGATTGAATTAACTTGAGCACATTAACATTGTATTTTTTTAATAAGTTACTTCAGATAGCAATCTCCTTAAGTTAACAACGTTTAACAATGAGGGAAGCTGGTTAAAAAAAGAAACATTTAAATAAACACAATCTTACAACAGTCTTTCTAAAAAGGTGCATTTTTTTCAGAAACAGGATTAACGAGGAGATAATGTCATGTCAACCAGCGACGGTCTAAATCTCCTTTGATTTATGGATGCCACTTATAAGAAATCACATTACCATGACGCATGGAATCAATGTAAAACGTTTACAATATAATAAACAGCTAAATTATGATTTTCTGCTCCTCAGACTCACATTTTTTTTAAATCTTCATCATTATGCTCAGAATCAAAGGGTGGGGCTTTTTAGATCATCAAAGCTTTACAATTTTCCAAACAAAGGTATCAGGCAGGTTTAATGCTAGTGTAGAAAAGGTAGCCTGCTTCAACTGAAATGTGTACACTGGCTGGGAGGACCAGCCAATCCCATGATTCCATGCGGTGCCGCTCAGGCATCTATACCTGTACTGACAAGCAGCTCGTAAGCAGGATCGTGACCTCTGCGACAAAGGACCACACACGCACAAAGCAGGCCAAGCATCTGTTCAGGGAACGAGAGAAGAGAGTCAACACACGCATTCAAAATGACATCTTAAAATATCAATGAAGCATTCGTAAAAAGATGAAGTACATAAAGTCAAAAAGTAAATAACAAAACGTGACCCTGCTTGTGGAAACCCAGCTGAAGTCATTTTATGTGTACAATCACACTACATGATGTAAAGAACATTCTGTGACAATATAACTGTGATGTCTTTAATATGAAGTATGACTGAAATCAGAGTGAAATGAATGACTAAAATCAAACTTTGATGCTTCTAATCTCAGAATTAAAGACTTCAGCCTGAAGTTCACAGACAGGGTCACAGGTTTGCTTCGATTGCACACATTCAATCATACGTTAGATTACTGGGAAAAACTGTGACAACTGGCCACTCCTTGTATTTGAAAGCAATGGCAAACTGGTTTTTACCTGAATAGCTGCAAATGTTAAGGCAGCCAGTATGACATACAGCATAATGTCTTTGAGTTTCTTTACCACAAGAGCTTCGCAACCCTGTAACGAGAAGTCACACGAAGTTAACGCTGTATAAACATCAGATTTTTGACAGGGTATAGAATGTGTGTTACCTCTGGATACAGATCTCCTGGACGCATCAACGTCCCAGTACAATTACTGATGCTGGGTTTGCAGCAGCTCACGGGCACGCTGTTGTTTTTGGACTCATTAAACCAGCGAGTGTTCACCCAATCAGAATAGTTATGAATGCCGCAGCAGTGCAGCTGACCGTGAAGAGACACAATCAACAGGTTCAGAAAAACATCACCGAAACAAAACAGTGACAGATAGAGGAACTCGTGGTCTTTGGGTACCTGTCTCTGCACATAGTCAATGGCCCTGCTGGGAGCATCGCTATTGGTTCCTTTATATTCATTATATATGTTCTGAATAGAATGATCGACCACCGCCTCCATCTTTCAGAGATAAAGAAAACATGATGTTCTGATGGTTCCACAACGTAGCCGAAGCTCAATAGGTAGAGCATCGCGTTAGCAGAGCAAAGCTTGCGGGTTCGATTCCCAGGGGACACATACGAACAAACTGTACGGCTGGAAGGCACTTTAGGTAATTTTAATAAAAGTTCCAGCCAAATGCATGAATACAAATGTATAACTGACCTTAGCTCTATAGATATAGCCCAGCACTACAACAACCACCTCGGTGGCAAAGACCAGCAGCAGCACCACAGAAAACTGCAGATAACCAGAAAGGCACCATTTAGGTTCAAATGCATCAGCTGTAGGAAAATAAAGGGGGAAGACTTTGATTTACCGTGATCAGACCACAGCGACTTTCGCGGATGGTGGCACAGCAGCCGATGAACCCGATGACAAAGAGAAGTGTTCCAACAGCAATTATCACCATTGCAGGGATGAGGGTGTAGATATCCTCAAAAAAATGATTATAATCATCGTACGTGATGAAGACATAGGCCCCAATGTAGCACAGTATACCTGCTGCAGCCTGGAAGGGTGCAACAATAAAACTGTTAATGGTGAAAGGCAAATATGAAAAGGTAGTATATATATATTTTTTTTATAAATATATATGCATTTTTATATATGCGTCCTATACTGTCTAAATGCAGTGGCTTGCTCTACCTATATAGCGAATAAACTATTGTAGAATTACTAACATGCTGGCTAAGGCTTTAAGTCCGAAAACAATTATTCATGTTTAAAAATTGTATTGTGTGATTTGAGAATCTATACATTAGTCAAACATACTGTAGCTTTAGCTTGTAACCATGCGCGTCTACATAGCGGACAAAACAGGCAGAATCACACATCTACATACATACGCGAATCGTCTGTACTCGATGCACTATGCGGTTACATTACGTCATGACGCTTTCAGGCCACGTCAAAACCGATTATTTTACATTACAATATAATCCTGACCATTATAATTGCAAACAACCGCTCGTTTTAATGGCTCGTGTATCCCTACATATGCCTCCCTGTGCCATAGCGTCGCTAAACCTTGCCACCATCATGCCAAGCCATCACGCAGCTACAACATGCACCTTACCCAGAAAATCAGATTTAGGAAGACCAAAACCGTCTTCGAAGAAATAACGCCACACTGTCCCATGATCACGCCGAGATTTGATGATGGAAACGGGGAGAAATGTTCACATCGCACGATTGTCCAGCAGTCAACAGACATGCACAGCGCCGGTCACGTGTCCCACTGACCTCAATATCTCGAACCGATGCGCAGACACAAACAAACCCGATTTAACGTGAGAGTTAAGAACTGCATCTAATACATCATATGCACGAAGCAGTTCATCGGTTTTAAAGGTTAAAGGGGTCACTAGCTACACAAAACGAGTCCAGAACAGAGTTTTCATTTGGTAATGTTTAAGAGAGCAAAGAAAGGGTAGGGCGTGTGCTGTCGTGCTGTTGTTACGAGTAATGTATTCATTTTTTTATACCGCATACCTCATTTCTGAAGTTTGTTCCGGACTAGCATCTGTCTGCCGTTCCGTGTTTGATATTTACACAAATTCAAAATAATGTCATAACAGGCCACATCACCATTTTTAAGTTACATCGTATAATTTGATTGATCCCTTTTAGTTCCGTTTACGTTATGGTTGTCCCATCCACGTCTCTACAGTCTGTAGATGCTATTCATATGTTTTTGAATGTTTACGTTTATTCATTTTTACAAAACACCATTTCAAAGTTTGTTAAAACAGTTTTCTGATGTGGCTCACGTTGAATAAAATATAATTCATTTATCACAGCATGCTTGTGATGGTGATCTGTTGTTCATTGGATTAGAATTGTGAGTGAAATAGAGTTAACCGAGTTGGTTTCACCCATCAGTTACACACAGAACTAGTTTAATGACAGAAACACACGTTTTCTTCTGTTTAGAGCAATCGCTCTACAGCTGCAGGAAGTAATGGAATACAAAGTTGTAAAATTATGAGACTTTTAACATTATATAGCTGCGTATGCAGGGTCGTGTTACTTAACTAGTTGTTGTCTTTATTTAATACAAATTATTGAATCAATGTAACAATTCTGGACACCATCCAAAAACAAATCGGCTAAAACTTCTTGCGACATGGTGACGTTAATTAGGTGTATTTTTAATAATAAATTACAATCGATGAAAAAGCAACATTTCTTTTGAATGACACACTCTGAAGATCTCGGGCGATGGAAGTCGTCATCATTTTCTGTTGTCTTGGATGTAACTGCCTAATATCTTCAGTAATAATCCAGTCTCGGTCTCCTATTAATAACAACAATAAAACAGTACAGTAAGTTGATTGATGATAACCATGGACCTTTAAACAAACATTAATTTTACTTATATTATCCAGTACTCTACTATTTAAGTACTATATATATATATATATATATATATATATAAAGAGAGAGAGAGGGGGGGAGATAGAGAGAGTGATAGAGAGAAAGATCATAATGTATTTCATTTTTCATAACATACAAGGGTAGAACACATTTGATTAGTATCTATTCTCTGACTGTTCTATATATAAACCAATTGAACGTCAACGTCAGTTTGATTGGCAGACAAACGCTGTGATTAAAAACTAAATCAAATCGCGAGAAGCAACTCTTACCGGAACTTTGGGATCGATTTCCTGCGAGTCGATGTGCGTCTGCAGCGCAATCTTCAGCACCTCATTGTAGAGGTCTGAAGGTTCGACCTGCCGTGGGTTCAGCGCCGCCTCGATGGCTCTCATCGCGGCGTCTTGCTCGGTCGGCAAATACTCGCTGTCCGCCACGCTTTTCTTCCCCATAAAATGACCTTAGGTGTCACATCACATTTCTGTTGTAACTTGTGTGTACCAGAACAAATCTTGACAAGATGAAGTCTGTGTGCATTGCGTCTCACCTGTTGCCCATAAGTTTCCTCTTGGGTTAACTTTAATCTTTGCGACTTTGTTTCTCAGTTCGGTCAAGTCAAGGCTCACAGAGGACGTGATAGAGAAGTAAAATGTAAAGAGCACGAGGTATGTGAAGAATCCACAGTGACATAAGCTAGCTACACTAAAACCGGACATTGTCAAATGCGTCTCGCTCTTTGTCCTTCGACGCGCTTTCACTGGTTGAGTCGCCGGGCGTTGTTTATATATGCTGCGGATGGGAGGGCTGGCGTTACTGAGTTATCGCGTTCAGTTCATAGCCCGAGAACGGCTGGTCATAACTACTGATCACAAAAACACGCGTTTGTGTGTGTGTGTGTGTATAGTGTAACTTTAAGGAAAGTAACTGTCACGTTTCGTCAACAGTTTGCAGACCCAAATGGCCCTGAGCTGTAGTAAGCAGTCCAGCACCATGGACAACTCTCATGATACGCAGTTCTGTAGGGAGAGCCAAAACTGTTACATTTAGTTTACGTTGTAAATTACACTTTAGGAGTCACCAACATGTTACTTTTAATACCATTTATCCATTGTACACTTAGTTTAATATTGTCCCTTTTTTATTTGTAACATTAATGTATAAAACAATATTTTAATATACAATAAAACACAATAAAACAATATAAAACAAGGTATAGTACATTTGTAATCAGTTTGTTATGGTTAGAGTGTTTTTCCGTAAATGATTATCTCTTATGTACACTAAAATAAGTAAAACACAATTGTTACATTAAACACTATCTATGTTACATTAAAACTATCTTAACTATTTGATCTAACCCCAAACAATTGTTAGTGTAACCTAGAAGATTTAGTAATGTTAAATAATATTTTTGACCTCCATTAAAAAGTTGAAGTTCAATTTTTAGGTAAGTGTTTTATCAGTGTATGCAGCTGGTGGTCATTTTTATATTGTCAGTTGTGGTAGAGATTTTTACAATGCATGGGTGAGATGTTTTAGCACAGAAGTACATAAGTAAAAATGACTCTATGGGCTAATTAGAGTGATTTTACAAATGAAAACCACCAACAAAATGAAATTTCAGAGTTAAAGCAGGTAAAAATAGTTTCTTAACGTAAGATTATCATTTTTACAGCGTACAAAGGGCAGAAGCTGGAAAAGCAGCCCATTACCACCAGTAACACCTCTTGTCCCCATTGCCTGATATCCTGAGATCTTAATGGTGTGGCTTCCGAACACATCATTCCTCGGTTGATTTTTTCCCGTGAGAAATGGGCCAGTGTTTCTCAAGGGACAGAGAACATCACGAAACAGACGTGTGGAATCAGAGGACGGCTGATGAAGGTTCAGGAGTTAAAGGTGCTAACTTCCCCTGCCTCACACCTTTCTTTATGATCAGCCATTTAAGAAGCCAGATGTAGCAGAGAGAGAGAGTGAAAGCCTCAACCTGTCCTTTGCTGTCACTCTGCCATTTCAACATTTGCACACCTTTCCAAGTGTGAAAGCAGACAGCAGCACAATTCATATTATATGACACAGAATGTGAGGAATAAAGCTAATTATCACTCTGGCACTCGCTCTGTTTCTTCTTGTTAAAGTGCACCAGTCAGCAAAAACATTTAAAGGCTGCTGTTGTGTTTTGATGGGAATTGCTTACAAAGAAACAGATCTGAAGCATTTAATTGTCATTCATAACTCTTAAGGAGAGAGAAGCTATTTTATCAACTGTTCACCAACTGTTGCAAAGGGGTGATATTTTGTGTCTATAAACCAGTTGGATGTGATTTATAAGGCATTGCTGCATGCTGTAAGGTCTTATTACAGTAGTAACTTTGTTTTTTATTCGCTGGTATTTATCAATTGAAAATGGTTTCAAATGGGTTTACATATTTTATGTTTTAAATGAGATATGAGTGCCCCCTGGTTTTGACAATATTATTATTGTCATCAAAGTGAAAAATATTTACAATACTTTGCAATAAAGTAACAGCTATGTTCTACAAAAATGTCATCACGTGTACTCAAGTAGTAATATAAGGCTAAAAATCTATCAGTGATAATAAATGATATTATTAAATAAATGATATTATTAGGTTGTTATTAATGGAAATTATATTAATAGGTTTGGCAGTCATAAACATCTTGTGCTGCCTTGTATCGTTTTCTGTACACTTTAATTGACACTAACTGATCAAATAAGTGTCATATATTGTAGTCATGAGGTGTCTTATCCATTCAGCCAGAGATAATGTGAGATAAAAGCAGCACAGCTTCTACACTGGATTCCCCTCTGTGGGCGTGATTTATACGGATAATGAAATTTCCCTGTGAAGCAGGAACCCTAGACCTGCGCTACACAAATTATTTATTTACAAATGCCTAATTGTGCTGTAACTCATCCTGTTTTTGTTGTGAGAATGTGGCTTTAAAGGTTTCAATTTTTAGGATAGCCCAGTTCCCTTTGTTGCATTTTGTGTGTGTGTGATAAATACTACAACTACTTAATAAATGTTGACTCTGTTTCTGTTTATTTAATAGCGCATATGCATGGTGTGGTTTTACTCATGCTTTAGGTATCTGGATGTTTTCTTAATTGAAACTTTTAAACACACAATGATTAATCCCACTATTTCCTTCTTATCAGACCATGACAGTACTGAGTAAATACTGCCGTAATCAAACTATTTCCCTTATCATGAAATACAAGTTCTAATTTCCTGTGCAGAGGGGCGTTATGCAGGCAGGAAAATTACATGATCACCAAGCACAAACAATAGGGTGAGACTGACTCAGTAAATTATGAGTAGATAATTGGTCTAAATGATGAATATTCTGAGTAATCTTTGGAACAACAGATTCTGGTCTAATTCTTAACATCTGTCGCTGTTTAACAGCGATTGCTTTAAGACAAAAAGACTTTATTGTACTTTATTGTCTTTCCAGAGGCACGACAAGCAGTTTCAGTTTCAAAATAACTTAAGTTGAATATGAACTGAATATGACTGATTTAACAGATCCTTAAAATCTATTAATTTTCTATTGCATATTTACCTTTTACTCTAAATAACTTGCACTCTTTTCTCGAATCTGGCTACTAGTTATGGCTTTAATTGCAAGTACATCTGTGAGGCAGGCCGTCACTTTGGTTAGACTAATGGTTTACTGAAGGTTTATGGTTAGTATGGTCAGAGACCATGGGCATAACCACATTCATCTCACAGGAGAAAAGATGCTTGGTGCAAGATTTCGCTACTAGCTCATTTCCATCTGCTGCCCTCCTCATACATAAAATAAAGACTAGACGTGACTCGTTGTTTTTCCCCAGAGGATGCGCAACATTTAATGTTGTTTGAATGCTATATTTCTGCAGTCGTATTATGTAGAAAAACAACTTTCTTAAAAATTGCAAACCATAAAATAACATAACCGCCCTGCTTCCGACTTCCAGTTCTTGAGCTTTGATAATGCAGAGTCCGGTCTAATCCAGTCGGATTTTAAAGAAACAACATGGTGCCTTCACCTGAGGACTAAATTAATTCCCTATCAGTTAGCTTTTCATGCATACGGTCTGTCTCCTGCAAGTAGAACTTTTCCCCACTGTGAAGGGTTAGTGAAGCATACCAGTCTGTGTATTGTTTATGTACATCTGACTGAGGAACGTGCAGCTGGATCTTTTACGACACCTAGGTGAGTTTTAGCAGGAAGTGGAAGAACAATTGCTCCGTGCAGTTGGGTTACCACATCGTACTATAAAAATCGACGCCTCTCTTGCATTGGTTACAACTTTTTCCACATCATTAAACCTATTCATAACACACACCTGCACTCAGGCATTGTGACTCCCATTAGGCCAGACTGACTGTGCCATGCCCTGATTGTAACCTTTTCTGAATGTCAATTGATAGGTAATTGTCAGTCAGTTATTAAGGGTAGTGAAGCACATTACTAGTCCACCCCCAAACTCTGAAGCTTTAGCTGCTAAATGGATGCAATGCACAACCCGTATATACGACCATTGCGTAGGCGCACTTGTGTGTTTATTAACAAATTGAATGTTTTTATTGTAATATGTTTTAATATAACATGTTTAATTATTATTTAGAAAAGGTAAATTTAGACTAATACTGCCTCCCAATGATTTAACGCAAGTCTGGGTAAATAAAGCTGCAAACTTTTGCCTCTCTGTCGCCATCTCTGTTTGAAACATAAAATTGCAGGTTGATTTAGGTATCTTTATTGCGTATGTTGATGTCAAATGAAGTCAAACTGACACTTTTGTACGTTTGACTTCAACAACACACTGTATGATACGAACATGGACATGCCGTAGGAAGTATGATTTAATCTATGTGTGTTTGTGTGGGAGGGGGTGTGGTGTTGGATATTGATAATCCCCCACAATGAGTTGGAGAACAAACGTAAACACGTCTAAATAATATCATGGGCGCTTTGTCCATTGACATGTATTTATGAAGGCCGATAGAGGAAAATGAATATCCAATACTATTAACCGCACCTTCCCTGCATCATGTTCGGTGATGGCTGCGTTATGTCAGAGTGGCACACAAGCCATTAAACGGTGACCAGAGAACTTTGATCTAACCTTTAATCTTTCCCAAAGCGTTATCATATAATTAGCGAGCTGTTATTTTAGTTGAGGACGTTTAGCCTTTCCTCTTGTTGAGATGCACAGCGGAAAGACCGCGCGATCGCTATCTGAATGTCAAAGCCGCGCGCGGTTCACGCGCGTTGTGCAGCGCGAGATTACACCGCCCGTGACAGTAACCGCGGGGACCGTCTGCCTCCAACTTTGAGTGCATGGGAGATAAAAGTTGTTAAAATGCCAGCGCTATTGTGACATTTCGGCAGCTTTTGGGTGCTTCTGATACAATATCCTTATTTAGTGCAAAATTACGTTCCGTGAGTCATCATGATTGTCGCCATGAAAACGATGACAGTAAGTTAGATAGCCACGCGCGGGTCTTTTACAAAACATTGAGCATGACATTTTATTATTGTAATGGTTTTTACCCAAACAAAGCTGGACCCTCTTTTTCTCTGACTTTTCACGATGCTTTGAGGAGGTTATGAATAAGTGAGTTTGCCCATTTATACTCCCGCAGCTAACGCTTCACTTTGTAGCTTGTCCCATTAATGCATATCATGGTGACAGTGAACGGGCAATTATGCGTAAGGACATGCTAGCGGTCTATAATTGGGATCCCTGATGACAGGCATTTGCAAAACCTCAGGCTGGAATATATATTCATTCATTCGACTAATTTGTCAAAATCAATGGATATGACAATGTCGTATCACCAAAGCTCCTCTGGATATGCCAGAGTATGTTAATGCATGCGTTACTCTGCGCGCTGTTCTCAGATCCTGTCTAGGTTGTGGAATGTTTAATTTTTCATATGTATCATATGTGTCAATATGACCCATTTGCCACGAGATATTTGGCCAAAAGACACAAAGAATTAAATGTCTCTTAAAAAATGTATTAATATCTGATTTGAATTCTAACATCTGATTTGATTCTTAATGTTGAGAGGGAATGGAAATTCATCTATCTATTGTTAATTGTTATTCTATTTAAATTTTACTAATAATCCTTTTATCCTTTGACCTGGTGGATATAATATACACATATACACACACACACATTCTGTAAAAGTTCTCTCATGGTCAATTATTAAAAGGCATTTGTCACCTCTGTCTTTTGTTTATGGATACATCTGTTTGTAACTTGGCAGCCTGACAGCAGAAGTTTATAGAAACACATTCAGTTGTGACTCTTTAATAATTGTTCTACTACATTATTTAAACCACTGGGTCTTAGAAAGTGAAATGACTGGTCATCTGTTTCTAATGTTATATGGCTTTTGTACTGTATGTAAAATGTTCTTTCTTTTATGATATTGTGCATTGAAGAATTCAAGTTTAAATTATCCATAAATGCAAAGTGAGTGATTACTTATATAAAATTATATAAAATTAAGAAGAGAAATATTCACCATTTGAAACGATCATACTGTTTATATAATAAAATAGTTTATGCATTTCCACATCTTACATCAAGCTCGAGTCGGTCATGGACATTTTTTATTGCGAGAACTATTAGATATACAAGATCAACTATTATCTAACATAAAACTAACCTAAGCGTGAAAAGTAGCTAGTTTCAACTAAACGCATCAGACTGAACTGACAACATTCAGTTAATTTATGGTACACTGGGCATCAATGAACAAAAAGCTGGCAAGATTATGCTCTGTTGTAGAATAAAATGTTATTCATATTTAAATGAAATGTTTAAGTTAAAAAAAATTATTTACAAGTAACTAAGCAGCAGACAGCACTGTTCTCTCTTTAGAGACCAAGAAATAACATTACCTACAGAATGACCTTTTCAGCAGTTTCAGCAGACTACCTTCTCCTACCACAACAGACAGGCCATGTCTTAATTTCCTTTGCTTTTTTCTACACCCTGCTTTAAACCCCCTTTGCTTTGAGCTAGGTGGAGGTCTGAGGATTGGACTTGCGGGATACTTTGGGGCTTTTCGGGGTCTTGCGCTGTGTCTGGGGACTGGAGGAGCCCCTGTATCTAGCGGCCTGAAGTGTTTCTGGGACTGTGGGAGGTTTGAGATTTAGAAGACCACAGAAGTAATTACACTGATGCTGAGTCTGGAATTGCTCAAAAACCTTCGGATCGGCCTCACAGGGGAACCCCTGATACCTGCATCAGAAACAACATTAACTGTACTGTTCAATTTACTGTACTGATAAAATACTGTATACTACCGCATGTGATTGTTAAACCAATGAATCACATATGTCATTTTTATATGACAGTTTTGGATGGTTTATCATTGTGAAGCTGAATTCCTTGTTTATATAAGCATTTGTAAAGGGCATGTTAATAATACCTACCCCGTTGACTTGGTTACGACGCCAATGTTTGTTAATATTGTATCAACTCCTGCCACAAGAAAGAAAACCAAAATTGGCATCACAGTTATTAGTGAAACTAAAACAATCTCCATAAATGGGAATATTCAATAAAACTTGTATTTTTCTTTAATTTACCCTCAAGTCTGGAGAACAGCACATTGCCGTTTGTCCACTGATGTATCCAGTGCTGGAGAGAGGAACACTTGTGCGCCACGTCTGATTTGTTGTTAAATATCATTGACCCATTGTGGTCCAGTCCACAATACCGCAAATACAAACCCTTAAGCTCTGCCTCCACTGTCGCATATGGAATACTGCTTGCTGGCCGGTACATAAAGTACAGAGGGATTATCCTGAAACACATACAGCACATTCTCACCATGACAAAATGTATGAGCTGCACATTGTGGGAGCAGCTAGGATCCCAGCTAACATGGAACGTTCTCAGAACATTAGCTAAATGTCCCCCAAAGTAATCAAAAATATTTAAGCAGTAACATCGGTAGAATTTTATTACGTTACGTATCATGTATATCAAAAACATTATTCTTATGTTGTTAGTGGAACGTAATAAAAACATTACAGAATTACAAATGTTTGGATAACGTTCTTCTTATTGTTCTTCTTATTTTCTTAACCCGACAATAGCATTAATACATCTAAAAACTGGACATTTTAAACGTTCCTACAACATTCAAAATAACATTTTTAATGTATTTGTTACTGTTAATGTTTTGAAATTTTGGGGAAACGTTTTGACAACCTAAAATGGGATTATGGATTGCCTTAATATAGTATACTGTAATAAAATGGCTGTATTAAATCATCTGCTTTGTGCTGCTGTGGGAAAAATATTTACACTTACTCCAGCGGCGAACCAAAGCTCTCTATCTCTCTCGTCTCTGCAGCAAAGATCTTAAAGTATTCCCTTGCCATGTTCTGAATTCTACAGTCCTACAGATCATGGACAATACATTCAAATGTGTTGGTAAAAATTTGAATTTTGTGAGATTGAAATGTTGTATAGTACGTCGTATCAAAGTATAGGTCACCTGTTTGGTTATTTGAAGATTCTTTTCAGCCAAAACAGTCTCCTCTCGGCTCTCGTACGCAATAGGGCTCCGCACTTTCATAAAACATGAGCTGCCCGACTCAAACACAGGGTCCAAGCCATAGATCACCCTCAGTCGCCTGGTTTTGTGCTCACAACCCGTTCCGACCAGAGGCTCCTCCGTCGTAACACGCCCATAGAACTTTGAGCCCCAGCAGCCTGCATCAGCAAGACCTCTGCTGAAGATCAGAGGGGTCATCTCAATCTCTTCCCCAACTACATGTGAGAGTGAGACGATTAAATAGATGGAAAGAGTTATGTTAGGCACTCAGGGTGAAACGTGAAGGACTTATGCTTAAGATATGCTTAAAATATGCTGCTTTTTTGTACCTTCCTGGAGCTCCTCGTGTAGGAACATATTGGAAATAACTGTCAATAGATTTTACAGAAAAAGAACAGAAAATTATACGGCATAGTCAAAAAGTACCAATTGTAATATTGATATGCTTATGCATATTGCCTGTAGGTGTTACTGGTATGAAAATATGTATGTTTGTGTGTGTGTTAAATGCATACTTTCTGTACTGAGAATGTACTCTGTGCAGTCTTGGCCGTACTCATTGGTAATAGTGCATCTGTAAACTCCACAATCTCTTTTAAACGTCTGCACAATGGCCAAGCACACCTGAGTCTCATCTCCTGCACTGAAACAGAAAACAAAGCAATAAACCAGCTGTACTGTGAGCGCAATTTCCAGTAGCATGCAAAATGCACCATAAATGTACTACATAACCATAAAACCTTATTTCTATACCCAGCAATTAAGATAATCTGTCATTACATGAAGAGTGGTACAAGATCAGTACAACATCAGTTCTATTCATATCAGACCATCATCCTTATCTAACAGAAAAGGGCAAAAAACAAACGCTACCCTGCATTCCTAACCACTAGGGGTCAGCAAAATTACATAAATTCATACCTTCTCTTTATTTCAGCGATCTGCACCTCATCTTTGTACCACTTTATTGTGGAGTCGCTGACTATGTTGAAAAATTGACACCAGAGTTTCAGATGGCCGGAGGTATCAAATACTTCCGGACGGATTTTACGAATTACTTGGGGAACTGAGAGAGAATAAGAGAGAGAGAGAGGTTTAAATCTTTTAAAGGCAAATGAGTGGTAATTTACAACAATATGTCCAATGTCATATCAGATGTATTGACATGTCGGCGCATTTACTCAAACACCAACGTTTCCCGCGCTGTGACGCAAGTAATTTGAAGGGCGGGAAATGATCTCGTCAGAAATGTATGTTGTTGACAAAAGCTACCTCATGTGTCATGTTAGATGTAAGTGTAATATATATTTTATATATATATATAT
>JAZGTJ010006297.1:0-25293 GCA_036877575.1 Botia almorhae | reverse complement strand
ATCATACACCTGACTATAATCCTACAAAATCCCTGATTTTGTGCAAGTGTACCTATAAGAATTGATGCTGGTTTGAAGGCAAAAGGTAGTAACACCAAATATTGATTTGATTTCGATTTTTCTTTTGTTCGCTCACTTTGCATTTTGTAAATTGACAAAAATAAACAATCATTATTTATATTTCTGAAAGCATTCTGTGTTTACAGCATTTTTTCACACCTGCCTAAAACTTTTGCACAGTACTGTATATATATATATATATATATATATATATATGTGTGTGTGCGTGTGTGAGTGTGTGTTTTAAACATGTAAGGGGACACAAATGGGTATTGCACAAATGGATATTGGTGTGAATATGCATGTTTAAGCTGTCTTAACTGAAATAATATCTTACAAGATCTTAAAATATGTCAGTGTTTTGTCTCAAGATTCACACCAGTAACATATTTTTCTAAGGCATTTTTTAAATAAAAGCTACTGAAATATAATCGAACTAAGGCCAATTCCAAGCTTAAGCTACGCTCTTGCTTGTATAATATTGTTTAAGATCTGTGTCTGTTTGCTTGTCAAACATTACACACAAATTAATAAAACTTATCGTGAAAACACAGAACTGTTAGGTAGATGAAACACCATAAGATTTTACTTTGGAATATCCAAGGATCTCTGATCAGTCTTAGTTATACGCTCAGTTGAAGAAAGAGAATCAGGATAAAAGTGAGAAAAGAGAATCAGAGCAAGGCTAATTTTTTTGGCAACCCTGCATTTATGCATTGTATTCACATGTACAGGCACCTTCCAGCATGCAGAGAGTCTACATAATAAGTAGAATGATCACAAGTTCCACGAGCGAGCCCATTACATCATTTACTAGGGACGCGATATTTAGACAATTTTTCGTAACATTTTTTAGCCGGCAGGTGTCACTATATTCACATTAACAAATTAAATTGCTCATACGTCAATAATACTAGGATCCCCTGACCTTAATGACTAAGTAACAACTATTTAAATTTACCATCAGTTCTTTTTCTTTGATCGAGCATAAATAATCAAAATACTCACAAAGGCTTATGGGTATTCCTCACAGCATTTTAAACTGACAATTGTATTAAGCCGAGCCATATGAGCACACCACCATGTTTCCACGGCATTCTGATGCAGTGCTATGACGTCACAAAATTCAGCCCAATGTTAAGTCTAAGGAATTTTTCATGCGCCCAAAAACATCATACATCATGGCTTATAAAAGTCATAGCACACCTCTCCTGGTTCTGGGCGAATGACGGGCTAGACGCACGTGTTATCCTGACTGCTCGTGTAATCTCTGATTTTTGTTTTGATTATTGTTATTTCTCAAGTACAGGCACTCACTTTTCTTTGTGTAAAGTTTTTACAAAGTCAGCATTCTAAACTTACAATGCAGAAGACAGCTCGGAACGTGAAACCACCGAAAATTGTTATTCCGCCTGCGGGAAGTACGTTAAGTGTAGATACCATGTCCACTGCAAACAACACGGAAAAAGGTAACGGGAAATCTGGGAAGCGGTGTGATTCTTCTCATATCACTCCAACTAAAGGTAGCGAGATGAAGAAGTTGAAAGCAGATAATAAAGAGCGTGGTCTTGTTGCAAGCTATCACTGCCCTTACGGCACGTTTTGACACTCAAGAAAGAAAGATGGAAGACTTAATGGATCGGATGCGGAAAAATTGTGTCATGATAGCAGAAATCTCGAAGGCAGTTGAGTTTAATGCAGCGGAGATAAAAGACTGTAAAAAAAGAAAACGCAAAGTGTGTAAAGACCGAGGACTAAGATTTGTGGAAGACTTGACAAGGGAAGACCGAAATGCCCGAGCGGCGTTGTGGCCTCAAATAGAACAAGCTCGGAAAGAAGGGAAGAAAGCTTTCTTCAGAGGTCCACACGGTTTCATTGAAGGAAGAAGAATTAATGTTACCTAGTCGACTCTTTGCTTTACTATCAATGGAGTGTATCTGTCAGGAGATATGTTACCTTTGAGCAAAACCAGTCAGGTAATGTGTTTAGTGCTTCTAGAAGCTTAACAATAAAACTTGTAACTACATTGTTCATTCTTCTTTTGTGTTTATTTTTATTTCTGTAAATATTTTGTAATTTTTTGTGTTGATCTTGTATGTTCTCTGATAAAATACCATTTTCGATCACTTCACTTAATGTCAGGGGATTACAAAACTTAGTCAAAAGAAAAGCTATGTTTTTTTTGTTTAACAAGTCTCATGGGAAAATAATTACGACTCACATTGATTTGAATTGGCATTGGGTGGCGCTCGTGTTAAATGTTGAAGAGGTTTTATTTATTTTGATTAATATATACGGGTATAATGTTGTCACATAATCAGCGCTTGTTCTCTGAGCTTTTAGATATGATTGTGGAGCTAAAAACTTTATATCCAACTAATAATATTATTTTGGGTGGGGATTTTAATATTGTAATAGATAAGGTTATTGATCGATACCCATCCAAATATACTACTCAACCTAATGCACTGATTTCTCAGTTATGTGCAAAACTAAGTCTGTTAGATGTATGGAGACATTTTAATCCCTCTTGCAAACAGTATACATGGATGAATTCCAGTTCTTCAAATAAATCTAGAATTAACTTTTGGCCCGTGTCAAATCATTTGATCACTTATGTGAAAGAATGTTCTATTTCAGCCGCTCCACTTACGGACCATTGTAATATTGCTATCTCATTTAAACCAAAAGTGGAGATTTTAAGGAATAAAGCTTATTGGAAATTTAATGCAGAATTACTGTTTAATGAAGGTTTTTGTAATAAAGTAAAAGAGTTAATTCAGAAAATTGTAAAGGATGCAACATTCTCCTCTCATGTTAATAGATGGGAATACCTTAAATTTAAAATGAGAGAAATGTCTATTAATTATAGTAAATTGTTAGCAAAGGTTAAAAGGCAGAATGTACTCTTATTCAACAAATAAATAAATATTGTAGTAAAGAGGTTTTAAGTGAAGAGGATAAAAATCATATTTTAATACTACAAACAAAATTGGATAATATATATATGAGAAAGGCAGAAGGAGCGTTTATTAGGTCAAGAGCCACATGGATTGAGGAGAAAGAGAAGGGTACTGCATAGTTCTACAGACTTGAAAAAAGAAGGCAAACCAAAAATGCCGTAATGTCATTGATAATTGATGATGCAGAAATTTCTGATTCTAGATTAATAAGTAATTAAATATTTAAGTTTTATAAGGAGCTGTATTTGTCAAATTTTTCACAAGTAGATTGTACTTTATTTTTTGAAAGAATACAACAGTTTATTCCTCATATTGATAGCGAATTTAAAAACCTTTGTGACGATGATTTGCAAATAGAGGAAATAGATATAGCTGTGAAGAACCTCAAGTTAAATAAATCATCCGGTACGGATGGGCTAACTTCTAACTTTTATAGATTTTTTTGGAATGATGTAAGAGAATTATTATTTAAAGCTTTTCTACAATCTGTCGAAGAAGGAACATTAAGCTCTACAAAGAGACAAGGGCTGATTACGTTATTACCAAAACCCGACAAAGACTCTAAATATATAGATAATCTACGTCCAATAACCCTGTTAAACACTGATTATAAAATTTTTGCACACTTTTGCCAATAGACTTAAAAAAGGTATAAATAAGGTAATTAATGAATCTCAATCAGGTTTTGTAGCAGGTCGCTCCATTCATAATAATATAAGATTGATTAAGGACTTGTTGGACTATAGTGAATGGATAGAAGATGATGGCTTTATTTTATTTTTGGACTTCAAAAAAGCTTTTGATATGTTAGAGCACTCCTTTTTATTTCAGGCTATACAGTCTTTTGGTTTTGGAGACAGATTTGTAAATATTATAAGGATGATCTACAAGGATATAAATAGTTCAATATCTCTTCTGTTTGGTACTTCTAAAAGGTTTATGATTGGCCGTGGTGTAAGACAGGAATGCCCCCTATCCCCTCTTTTGTTTATTATTGCAACAGATCTGTTGGCTCGTTAAATTAACCATGATTCGATGTTAAAAAGTTAAACGTGTTTAATGACTGTTGGTATTAGTCAGTTAGCAGATGATACCACTCTTTTTTTACATGATGCAGACCAAATTGCTCTTTCTATTTCTTTAGTTGTTGTTTTTTCTAAAGCGTCAGGTCTCCATTTAAATATGTCCAAATGTGAACTTATGCCCATTCATAATTGTGATTATACATCGATCTTTAATATTCCTGTCAAAAATTCCATTAAGTATTTAGGTATTATAATTACAAGAAATTTAGATAGATGCATGGAACTTAATTTCTTAGAAAAATTAAAAAAGGCAAAAACAATTCTAAACAATTGGTTACAAAGAGACTTTTCTATTTTTGGTAGAGAACTGTTGTCTAAAGCAGAGTTTCTGTCAAGGGTCATCTATCCAACAAATGCTTTAGCCCCTTCTTCGAATGTTTCTAAATTAATTAATCGTTCCTTGTATAATTTTATTTGGAGGAATAAGACTAATTTTATGAAGAAAAATGATATAGTTAAATCATATGACCTAGGTGGTTTAAATATAATAGAATTTGAACAGTTGAATGGCACGTTGAAGTTAAAATGGTTGCAAGCTTTTTTGCACAATTCTGAGAGTTTTTGGTTTAAAATACCAACATCATTATTTAAAAAACTTGGTGGCATTAAATTTTTACTTAAATGTGATTTCGATATTTCTAAACTTCCACTGAAATTATCTGAATTTCATCAACAAGTTTTGCGATATTGGAAACTAGCACACACCCATAATTTCACACCACATAACTCCTCAATATGGAATAATAAGTATATTCTCCATAGAAATAAATCACTTTTTTATGAAGATTGTTTTTTTTAGAAATATTTGGTCTTTAAAGGATCTATTTGATGATACTGGAGAGATGCTGGATTATAATGCTTTTACTCTTAAACATGGTTTTGCATGCCATCCAAAACAGTTTTTCACAGTAATGTCAGCCATCCCCTCTGGACTTAAAATTATTATGAAAGGTTATCTATTATATTGTCAATTTACACCAATCCTACCGTCACTTTACCTTGGGCCTACTGAGTTTAAAAGTAAGAAATGTACAAATACCTATATTAGACAAATCCTCCTAGATCTGTAAGAAACAATTTGGACCTTTTCTTTGATAAACAAATGCTTAAACATATTAGAACCTCATACTTAAAATTTCCAGTTCATCCTAAAATTAAAGAAATTCACTTTAAAATTGTATATGATATTTATCCTTCTGGAGAGTTCCTTAGGGTTAGATTTAATTTTGAAATGCTATTATGTAAATTCTGTAATGCATATCCAGATAATACAGAGCATATTTTTTTGCTTGCAAATATTCTAGTGTCTTCTGGGGAAAAGTCCAGTTATGGTTAAAGGAAGGTGATGTGGTTGAACTGAACCTGTCCTTTATAGATACTAAGTATGGAAACTATGAAGGTGGTCAAAAAAGTTTTTTGATTAATAATCTGCTTTTGTTAGCTAAGAATTTTATTCACAAATGTAGATTTTTTAAATCAACCCGTTTATAGTATTTAAGAATTATTTGAGACAATACGTAAAAGCTTTGTCAAAAACAAAAAAGCTGGAATCTTGTTAGAGTTATTTGATAAATATAATTTATTATTATGTATTATTCATAGTTATTAATATGGTTGGTTTAAAGTGTGAATGTTTGTTTATCTTTTTATTTTTATTTTATTTTGTTGTTGTTGTTTGCTTTTTATCTTGTATTGGTTAATTTATGTTTGTTTTGTACTCTAAGTCTAAGCCCCTCTTAAAATGGATGACCTTGAATGTAAGTTGTATGCCATTTTGTTTTGTAAATTTGTAATATTTTTGTTATATTCAATAAAAAAAGAAAGAAAAAAATAGCACACCTCTCCTCAATAAGCCCGTAGATTTGACCCCTCATTCATGGGTCTATAACAAACAGAGCGGGACGAGTTACATACCTAAGTTTTGTCCAGAAAAAGAAGTATATGTTAAGAAGTATATAAGTGTATGCTTTGCAAGCACCACTAATAAGCTTAACAAAAACAATAGGGTTTTAGCGCTATGCGCTTGAACCCCTAATTAATGTGTAGCTCCTAATGTAAATTTAAATTCTTTGTAAAGTGTCTTGTTTTAATTATAACAACGTTACAAGAATTGTGTATAGAACACAATAATAAGACATAACATCAGTATTTGTGTCCTTCTTCATCTTTTGGTGGAGCTTTACGCCATATTTCCCCATAGCAACTGCAGGAAATGAGGAAGTGACGTGTGTTTCCGGCAGAGTAATGATCATGGCAACGGCGAGGAATGAGAGTAAATAAATAAAACCTTATCATTCATTGTTTCCTAAATTACCTAATATATCGAGGCAGTTCATCAACCGACAAGATGACGAATCGAACGGCGTATTTCTACGATCCAGATGTGGGAAACTTTCACTATGGTGAGATGATGTTGTATGTATTAGCAGAAGTGGCTAATCATGTTTAGAATGATCAATAGTTACTTTAATAAGCGACTTGTACACATATCTGTGTACATAATTGAGTTATTAAGATATGCAGTCTAAATATTAGCCTGCTAGGGCTGTACATTGGAGCACGGTATAGTAGAGTACAAAGCTAGAGACAGCTGGTGAAAATGTTGCTATTTTGCTTCAGTTACAAACATAGGCGGAAATCGCGGGCAGGTCGGAGGATCCTCCACCCCCCAAAATTTAATTATAAACCATGAAATTTTTGTGTGTGTGTATTGTAAATAATATAATGATATATACTTAAAATAATTGTGTTAGTTAAACAATGCAAACCCAAACGGGGCAAAAGTAAGTACGTTTAGAAATATTTTGGCTGCGTTTACACTTACTTTTGCTAATTAATCTGTTCAAAAGTACATCCAACAGCAATTAATTAAGCGAAATCAGTTTTTTAAATGCTGCCATCATAAAGGCGGCTTTAATGTTTTTAACATCGGTGCAATGACAACTCCATAAATCCTTATAGACTCCTCATATTTGGCTTTAATGCTCTTTATTTTGCATTGGCATTGCAGCCAGGTTCGGTACATGTGCGAAATAATGACGTTCAATCCAGTCGTCGTGGAACAATGAAGTTACAGCCAAGGTGAATCGGATATGTGTGTTTAGACGCAGGTCGGATGTCTGGAAATCGGATGTGTATCTGTTTTAAATTCACATTTGAAAGCGGACCAGATCGTATTGGAAAAAAACGGATTTCGTGTGACAAATTTCGATCTGTGTCAGATGTGAATAAAAAAATGGATTTTTTTGTGGCAGTGTAAATGCAGCCTTTGTGTTCCCCCTCCCTTGCCTCACAGTGCTTTGCGTCACTGTCTGCTTTGCCCCCTTAACCTCACCTACACAGTGGTCGAATTGTAAAAAGACTTCAAAGGGCATGCTGTGGACAAGTATTTCTTGTGGGGGTTCCTGTAGCTAAAGTTACAATAATTACAAAACTAGTCTAATTTTAAAACTAATTTTTAATACAATGTTTTATTAAGTTAACTTGGAGACATCAAAGCAAAACCTATACATTTAATCATGTGTTTGTCAAAACAATATTGACATAAAAATAATTATTTTTCACCCAAAAATGGAAAATCCTCTTATCGTTTACCCTCATGTTGTTCCAAACCTGTATATGTTTCAAAGACAATCTGAAGAATGTTGGTAACCAGTTACCACTTCCAGTTGTGGAAGCCATTGTCTTTCACAGATTCATTCAGTGGTTACCATCAACTGTTCTAAATTGTTCAATACTCACTATTAACCACAGCTTCACAAAACTGATTGCTTAATAAATAAGTTTCAAATGACCATTTTTTCCCCAAACTCCAAAGCTCTTAGGTTGCGGTCACATTACATGCTGATATGTCAGTCTTCGTAGTGTGACTGCACCTTTACACTACATTTACTTGATTTCCATTCATAGGCATCATTCATATGCAAATGCAGCAGACTACTGCTGCAGAACTCTAACCTGCAAATTCGCATCACATGAAGACGTTTGACCAGTACAAGATCGATTTAACATGTTGTACAATCCTATTTTGTACAATACAAATCTTTAAAATATAAACAATAACTTTGCAACTATGTCAGAATCCATGATATTTAAATAAAAATCCCAGTGTGTGATATATCTGGTTGCTGTCTGTATTCATAGGGCTCTCTGTATAATTTGCGCAATGTGACCTCACCTTTACACCTTGTCCTAATTAGATGTGATGTGACAAGATTCCAGCAACAAGTCATTTGTCTGTCCACACTGAAAGCAGTGCAGCGACACAACAAAATCAAGCACAAATCAGCATCTGGGTGGTTTCTCAAAGTGCACTATTGTCTCCCATTCACAACCAAAGGGTCAAGTGCAAAATTAAATTAAAAACCTTGTCATGGAATAAACTTTGTTTGAGTTTCGACATATTAGGTAAATTATACATTATGCTTTTGTTGTGGCTTTTAAAGTCTTTACCAATTATATACCAGCTCAGAATAAACCTATTTATTAATACAGATCAATCAGTTCATGACCTGTCAGCTGCGACATTACTGAAGCAGAAACCGTTTCCAAAATAGAAACTGTTGTCACTTGTTGCTTGAAACATCGCATGAAATTATTCTTTTCTAACGGCAATAAGCCTACGTGTGAACTGATATTCTACTTCTACTTCTATTGTAGATGTTGTGTTGGATTGCTGCAGTTGAATATCTAAGTAATAGACGTCCTTGGTCCCAGACCAAACCTAAATACTGTGTCAAGGACAGAAGATAATTGAATAACTGAACCTATAAATCCAACTCCTATTTAAGCAACTATTGTGTACACATATCCTTACAAGTACAGTTGGCTGTATTATTTCTTGCCCCTTTAAACAGCTGCTCTTGAGAAATGTTACCCTTATTGTCCCCCCAACTGTTGAATGAAATTTATGCCCATGATTACAAATGATATTTTCAGCATAACAGTTTGAGAATGATCCACTAATGAGCTTATGTCCTAGAAGTACTTTATATTTCTTTTGTCAACATTTAAGGCTTGACCCCTGTTGTATCTGTTACCATTATTCTTCCACTTTTGAGTCTGTGGCAACCATAGAACCATTTGGTAAAAAGTTAAAAATGAAATTTTACACACAGTTAGAGGACAGAGGACAGACAGACAGGAAACATGACATCAGCAATGGAATGCATGTTGGGACTTTAGTTCACGGCAGCTGCAATGTATACTGTGTAGTATTGGAACTAGACAAAGTTTGTGTTATACCGCTACAAACATGGTAAAATAGTAAACTTTGCCATTAAAAACTTGCTTTGCCGTTAACTACCTTAACTGCACTCGTGACCAGCATAGAAACTATCTCAAATGGATTATGAAACCGTAAAACATAACATGAAACATCCTGAATTATCAGTGTTATTCATGTGGCATACCACCCGTTACCATAATACATGACCAAAAATACTTCAGTTCTGTATCTCTTTATTTGTGTATCATAAGTTTAAAAAAAAAACGCCAAGGTGCAAAAGGAGTGGCGCGCGCTGGCCTTGACGATAACAGACATACTCTGTCTAGACGTGATGCTAGAGTGGAGCAGAGCGTGTTAGTAGCGCTATTAGTATCAAGTGAGGAGAGTTTGTTAGATTGAGGGAGTGCAGATAAAACCATAGTGGATAGTCTAATTTCTATAAACTTGTAAAAACAATATAGAACATAATTCAGTCTGTGTCAGATTCTGAATCTAAAGCATCTCTTTCATCAGTTTTCTCCATCTGTGCATCGGTCTCCACTTCAGAACTGAAATACCAGCGTAATCCACACGCCTCTCGCGCTCTCTATCACATTTAATCTTGTTGCGGGAGATTTCACGTGAGGAGAGTAATGACTGACAGGATGAGCATCACTAATACACAGTTGGTGCGATTGTGCATTTAAACGCCATTTCAATACCCCACATATTGATAGTGGCTCCCCGACACCCGAAAATTACATACAACATAAATACCCAACCAAATTTGTGAGAGAATGCAAAAGCATTGCAATATATTTTTCCTCCTTATAAGATATACATTTTGGTAGCCCAGCTGGATGACACATTAGCCCCGGGAAGTCGGGCTAGCGGGTTTGCGAGCCCTGCTACTTTTTAAAACTCCTAGGGCATCTGTCCAATTTGCGCCAAATTTGGTAAAGCTGTTTGATAAACCTGACCGTTCTTAAGTAATGCACAAACAAAATTGACCTGAAGCTGTATCATTTCAAAAATTTGATGTATTGACACCAAACTTGGTTTATGTCAAAACAGGCATGAACTGGGGGTACATGCACAGTTTTGTCACAGCACCATCTACTGGTGCTGAGAAAAATGACTTTTACGTATAACCTTTGAATGTAATCATTCAAAGTCTAAAATCATTGGAGTGGTGCACCTAGATTCCTTAAGGCAAACCAAGTCAAACTATATCCAATGTTCTCTCGTGGGCCATGTTGTGTGCACTGTAAAAAAAAAAACTTTGCTGCCTTAAATTTCTGAAAGTTTAATCAATTTGGCTACACAAGACATTTCAATGTAATATTTTAAATTGTGACTGTTATAACTTAGTTGGAATATTGCTTAACATATTTTTTAAGTTATACTAGTCATTATTTAAAATATTGTAACTTACTTACATTTAAGTTACAATACATTTTTATCAGTACTTGTTTTCGCTGGGAATCAAACCCATGACATTTGTGCTTTTAACACAATGCTCTACCAATTGAGCCGTAGGAACACAATCTTTAAAAATATGTATTCCATGTATTATGTGCATTTTATTATTTTCATGTTTTCTGTTTCATTTTATCTTTTTCTATACTGTTTCTTTTGTCTCAACTGTTTGTTGTAAATTGTATTTTCTGTAAAACTGCTTTGCAACAATGCAAAAACTGCAAAATGTGCTAATAAAATAAATTTGAAAAGAGTTTCCAGGTTTTAAGTAGAGAGGACTTTAAACATGCTCTTAGTCTTTTGGATCCCACTGATTCAGACTGATTTGAGATCAGCATTGTATACAGGTGATTTTCAATATTCAAGTTCAGTTTATTTCTGTAGCACATTTCACAAAACAGCCATTTTAAAGCCACTTTACATACAGTGAAGCTATCTGTATGATGTCTGTAATGTTTTAAGTCATGTAAGGCATTAGAAATTGGAATATTGGAATATTGATATTCAGTACAGCATGATTGTGAATGTGATACTGCTTTTATACTGCAGTGGCTTTTGAACTACAGAGCGGTCCATATTGTTTTACTGTCTGATTTTCACTGCAGGCGCTGGACACCCAATGAAGCCCCACCGTCTGTCTCTTACACACAGTCTGGTGCTGCATTATGGGCTGTACAAGAAGATGATGGTATGATGTATTCTGCACTTCTGCAAATGCATCACATTTATATGACCATACATAATGCAGTTATTTAGATGCTAATAATCAAAGCATTCTCTGCAGGTTTTTAAACCATACAAGGCGTCTCAGCATGACATGTGCAGGTTCCACTCTGAAGACTACATAGACTTCCTGCAGAAGGTCAGCCCCAACAACATGCAGGGCTTCACCAAGAGTCTTAATACCTTCAATGTCGGAGACGACTGGTAAACCTGCATACTTTCACAACAGACTTCAGTCTCATTGACCCCATGGTTTTACCTGATGATACTATATTTGATTAGGCGACATCATGTTGTTTAGGAAATTCTCCCTGTAGTTGTTGTTCTTCCTCTAGATCAGGGGTCCTCAAACTTTTTTCTGAGAGGGCCACATAATTTTTCCTTTCTTTAAAGGGTGGCCGGGTTGGTTTATAAAAGAAAATTACATGGGCTGAAGTTTTATTATGATTTTACCTCCATTTATTATACCTTCTAACGCTATAATAGTTTATTATTTTGTTATGCACCGCACAGACAAATGATCTTTTTTTTTCAAGAGATACAGTACTGTGCAAAAGTTTTAGGCAGGTGTGAAAAAATGCTGTAAACAAAGAATGCTTTCAGAAATATAAATAATGATTGTTTATTTTTGTCAATTTACAAAATGCTAAGTGTTTTGCAAAAAAAATCTAAATCAAATCAATATTTGGTGTTACTACCTTTTGCCTTTGAACCAGCATCAATTCTTATAGGTACACTCGCACAAAGTCAGGGATTTTGTAGGATTATAGTCAGGTGTAGGATCAACCAATTATACCAAACAGGTGCTAATGATCATCAATGTCACACGTAGGTTGAAACCCAGTCAATAACTGAAACAGAAACAGCTGTGTAGGAGGCTTAAAACTGGGTGAGGAACAGCCAAACTCTGCTACTAAGGTGAGGTTGTGAAAGACAGTTTCATGTCATGGGAAGATTGAGCACCGCAACAAGACACAAGGTAGTTATATTGCGTCAACAAGGTCTCTCCCAGACAAAGATTTCAAAGCAGACTGGGGTTTCAAGATGTGCTGTTCAAGCTCTTTTGAAGAAGCACAAAGAAAGGAAACTTAGTCAACTTAGAGCCAAGGAAACTTAGTGCAGCAGATAAAAGATACATCAAGCTTATTATCCTTTGAATTTGGAAGATGTCCAGCGGTGCCATCAGCTCAGAACTGGCAGAAACCAGTGGGACCCAGGTACACCCATTTACTGTCCAGAGAAGTCTGGCCAGAAATGGCCTTCATGGAAGAGTTGCAGCCAAAAAGCCATACCTCCGACGTGGTAACAAGGCCAAGCGAAAACATAGGAACTGGGGTGCAGAAAAATGGCAGCAGGTGCTCTGGACTGATGAGTCAAAATGTGAAATATTTGTCTTAGCAGAAGGCAGTTTTTTCGTCGAAGGGCTGGAGAGAGGTACAATAATGAGTGTCTGCAGGCAACAGTGAAGCATGGTGGAGGTTCCTTGAACGTTTGGGGCTGCATTTCTGCAAATGGAGTTGGAGATTTGGTCAGGATTAATGGTGTTCTCAATGCTGAGAAATATAGGCAGATACTTATCCATCATGCAATACCATCAGGGAGGTGTATGATTGGCCCCAAATTTATTCTGCAGCAGGACAACGACTCCAAACATACAGCCAAAGTCATTAAGAACTATCTTCAGCGTAAAGAAGAACAAGAAGTACTGGAAGTGATGGCATGGCCCCCACAGAGCCCTGATCTCAACATCATCGAGTGTGTCCGGGATTACATGAAGAGACAGAAGGATGTGATAGCCTACATCCACAGAAGATCTGTGGTTAGTTCTCCAAGATGTTTGGAACAACCTATCAGCCGAGTTCCTTCAAAAACTGTGTGCAAGTGTACCTAGAAGAATTGCTGCTGTTTTGAAGGCAAATGGTGGTCACACCAAATATTGATTTGATTTAGATTTCTCTTTTCATTCACTGCATTTTGTTCATTTATGAAAATAAATGTTTAACACTTCCTTTTTTGAAAGAATTCTTTGTTTACAGTAGTTTTTCACACCTGCCTAAAACTTTTGCACAGTACTGTATATTAATGAACTTTATTTCTATCATAATGACACTTTTTATATTCAGTGCTATTCAAAATCAAAACCAAAATATTTACTTGCATATTAATTAGTGTGAACTCTGGGCTTGTTTTTGGCTGGTGAAAAGTACAATGTAATTCCGTTCCTGTCACAGCCAGTCTCAAGGGCAGCATAGAATTCATTGAGAGCGTTGGGCTCAGTTACAGTTTTGTAACTCAGCCAACTCAAATTAATAAGAAGGCAGGGCTTCATCAATGTCGGCAGCGAAGGGCTTCTGGAACAGGCGGATTTCTTTAGCGTGGACATGTAGCTTACAGAATCGCACGTCAAACTCCGCCTTCAGCATTTTCAGCGCTTCCACTGACTTTTCAACTGGGAATGGGGCCACTGGTTTCTCAGCTGAGAAACTTTGGGTAAAATGCCTCAAAACTCTGCCCCGGCTTAACCATCGGACAGTATGGTAAAGCACATCTCCGTGAGCAGATTCTATCTCAGTGAGAGACTTGGAACTGCTGGTTCCAAGACACCAATGTACATCACACCACCACCTTCATGACTTCACTTCAAAACTTTGCAGCAGAGTGTCTGCTGGTGAATCAGGCAGTGGACTTGTAACGGGCTGAGACCTCTTTCCTCCATTTTTCTATTCATGCGTCTTATAAGCCTTCTTGATGTACCAACCATACTAGGAGCCCCCCGTCAGTAGTGATGCTGGCCAGCTTAGACCAGTCTAGACCCAGCTCTCCCGTCGTTTGGCACACTTTACCAAAAATATACTTCCCTGTTGTAGTGCCTTTTAGACTTTGTAGGGCTGCCAGCCCCTTAGACAGTTAAAAGTTTGAGCTAACTCCACAAAGAAAAATTTGCAGCTGTGCCTGCATGTCATTGCTCTCATCCAGTGCTAATGCAAAAAATTCGAATTCTTTCACTTTCTCCTGCAGCTGGGCATATACATTATCTCTCATTTCTTCAATTCGTCTGGTGATTGTACTTGCAGACAGTCTCACCACATTTAAGACGTCTTTTTTATCGGAACACACCTCCTCTGCAACAGCATTCATACATTTCTTGACGAACTCAGTTACTGAATGGCCTCCTCCGCAACAGCTTTCCTGTAGCTCAGTGGTTAGAGCATGGCATAGCTAGCTCGTGCATCACCTGT
The DNA here is from genome assembly GCA_036877575.1 of Botia almorhae. Taxonomy (NCBI): domain Eukaryota; kingdom Metazoa; phylum Chordata; class Actinopteri; order Cypriniformes; family Botiidae; genus Botia; species Botia almorhae. Next base: position 10,538 of record JAZGTJ010006297.1, on the reverse strand, counting down.
TCGATCGCGATGACACATTGTTGAACATACTATTCTGTTGGTTCTGATAAACCATTCTGATTTAACAAATAATTAGGCGATGTTAATAACTAAGGGAAATTTTAGTTTGAAAGCCAACCTTTAATATCAAATACAGACATGATACAAGTAAAACATATATTTAAAATTACATTTTCAAAATATGTCTCTGGCATTGTTCAGAGGGCAGGTCCAAATGTTGGGGCAGGCTGCATTTTGCCTGCAGGTGTAGTTTGGGGACCCCTGCTCTAGATAATATGTGTAGGGTACACCTTCTTTCTGTGTGTTTCAGTTTAATCATTGACAATCATGCTGACAAAATAATATAAGTTTTGAATTAATTAGATTTTCAAACTTGAGTTTGAATCTGAATTTCTTTGTGTGTGTTCTCAGTCCTGTTTTTCCAGGTTTGTTTGAGTTTTGTTCACGATACACTGGTGCCTCTCTGCAAGGAGCAACTCAGCTAAACCACAAGGTAAGAGGGTAGAAATGTTTTTAATTGTTAAATTATAAAGTAACATTAAAACAAATGGCTATGAATTAATATAATTAACTGCTTAACAGTTAACCAATAGTAAAAATATATTTGAACTGGGAGGAAGAAAGTTAAATTGTGTTGGTGCTACATAAACATATTAGAGGAGCGCTGCTTATTTTAAACTAAAAAAACGGTAACATTGTGTTTAATGGGTAATTGTCTCATGGTCCGCTCTTTCTACTGGTATCCAGTATTTATGGCATGATTGTTGCCATAAATACTGGAGTAATCTATTAATTATGTAAAATGCATTTCATCCAACTATGATTGTAGTTCGTTTATGAATTAAAAGTTGACTGAATAGATGGTAACTACAACACATTTGGACCATTTAAATAAATAGACGTGCGTCAGAAATACCTGTCAAGGCATGTGAAGGTTCGTACCTCTCTCAATGGTCTGTGAGTAGGAAATGTATTCAGACTGCCTGCTAAAACAGTATGTGCTTTTGAGACTATGCCACATTTAATCAATGGAGATGGCGCTTAGAAATAAGACAGGACAGCATTTGACTGGCATCTTACTGCTATCACAAATGTATCATGAGGCCTTCAGATCCACTTGTATAGTTTTATTAATATACATCTTATAATGAACAATAAAGACTTGCAATAATACAATATACACTTTAGTGAGAAAAAATAAAAATCCCATGCCTTGGCCCCTTTAATTGTAGTTTAATGTTCAAATCTTGGCAGTTTATGCTCAATGCTTGATTAATGAGCATTAGTTATCGGTCAGAAAAAAAATTAAAAGGTGCATCGCAACAAATGGCAAATCAGAATAAAACAAATATTTCTGTAGTATTTTTGTACAATTTAATCTAAAACCAGGGGTAGGCTTGGTCATTAATGTTTTTGAGGTGGGGCTTGGTGAAGGGTCCCATCGTGAACTCTCAGCCTCTGTTTTTGTCAAAATTTGGATCTTTCTCATGAAAACTGCTTGTTTTTACCTTTTCTTGAACAGCTCTATGTTTGGTTAAGTCAAGTTACACATATTAGTATTTTTGGTGCAGCTCCTTTCTCCTGTATTGGTTTTAAAAAGGACTAATGAACTGTTTATTACACAGATATGTGACATTGCCATAAACTGGGCTGGAGGGTTACATCATGCAAAAAAGTTTGAGGTAAGTATCGGATGACTCAAAAAAGAATTTGGTTTTAAAAATACCTTTTAAATGCATGTCTTGTGTCTCTAAAGGCTTACATAAATTAATTGGCCTGTACTGAAACCAAACTGTTTGGCCCTACACTATCTTCATGAATTTATGCTCTGTTCTCAGGCATCTGGGTTTTGCTATGTGAATGACATCGTCATCAGTATTCTTGAACTGCTGAAGTAAGGTTTTTTTAATGAGATTTTTCTTGCAGTTCACTTAAATGGCTTACTTGTAGTAAAAAAACATAATGCAAGTACGGATTTTTACAGTCCATGCAGTGTAAAGTTAAAATGACCTTATAAAAGCTACATGCGTAATATTGAATGAATTAGCAAAATGCTTGTAGTTTTAGAATATAGCATGTTGGTGTCTCTCTCTGATCTTTGTCTGACAGGTATCATCCCAGAGTACTCTATATTGACATTGATATTCATCATGGAGATGGTGTGCAGGAGGCCTTTTATCTCACAGACAGGGTCATGACTGTATCCTTTCACAAATACGGGAACTACTTTTTCCCAGGAACAGGTATGTGCAGCCTGGAGTCATACTATTTTCCAACTAAATGTTGGAATCTGGGTAAAAGTGTAACTGCGCACAGCAGATGTTATTGCCTCCTTATGATTTTTCGCTTCATTGTTTTCCTCACCTTGTGAGGAAAAATGTCAAATGTAAATTTATACAGTTTCTTCTGTATTGTTGTTAGCTGCTGCCGTTAGATTCTGATGGTCATACTGTAGAGGACCCTGGTTAGATCAATTTAAATTATGGTGTACATTGTTTAAAAACACTGAACATCCTGATCTTGACAAATCTAAAAATGCTATTGACAGTAATGTGTGTTGTTTGTGTTAAGGTGATATGTATGAGGTGGGTGCTGAGAGTGGCCGATACTACTGCCTGAACGTCCCACTTCGTGATGGGATTGATGACCAGAGTGAGTTGATTTATGCCCTTAATACAGTGAAAAGTGATGATATTAATTCAAATTTCTTTTTGTTGCTCTAATTTGTAATTGGAGACACATGAACTCTGCATTGAGATGTAAAAACCCCAGCATTTGACATCACCATTTTACCACATTACTTTTTAAACCTCTGTTCCTTAAGAAAAATCCTTCCCATAAATCTGGCCGATGTGTCAAATATTTATCAATATAAATAGATACTTTCACTGTGTTGTTGGTGATATAAAGTGAAGGAAAGCATGATTGTTACTTTGGTTAAAATGTTTTTGTCATTTGTGCACTTATCTTTCCTACACCGTGTAAGTTGTGCAAATAGACACTACAAGTAAAACATCTGGACACTTGACTGAAATGTTTCTAGTGATCCTAAAGTTTTAATCCTCTATCAAAATACTTGACATTAGTTTTGCAGACAAAAATGTCTGTTTCCGTTCGGTTTCATGGTGTCTTAAAAAAAAACTGAAATCCATATTTAATCTGGCTCTGTATTTTAGTTGATTTATTCTTGAATGTCCTCAGGTTACAGACAACTGTTCCAGCCAGTTATTAAACAGGTGGTTGATTTCTATCAGCCGACCTGCATCGTTCTTCAGGTGAGAGCACATACGTTTATGCTCACTGTGGACACTTTCTGTTTCAGCTGGAATGAAATCAAAGAGACTGATGAATCTGAATGCAGCATTTACATGAACACTAACTGCGCATATGACTGCGCATACTAGCAGTCACTCTCTTGCCATTGCTGTTTTTTTTTTTTCATTTTTAAAGCACCCTTAACATTTACCTATTTCAGCGGCAAGCACATGAAGTTTTGTTCTGGGCTGCGTGTATTTATGATTTAATTTAAATGGCCCTTCACGAGCACAGAGCAGGGCGTCTGTGGATGAGTCTGAAGCAAGGGCTAGTGGGATGTCTTGCAACAACATGGTTTCTTCAACAGTGCAGTTTTGCTTTACTATCTTACCTTCGACAAAAATAGCCATGTGCCAACAACAGCCGTGTGCCATATGTCATTACGCGATTTGTACATCATTGAACATGCACAGAACTTTCATTTTCAGAACTTTCATTTTTAATCCAATAAAGTGATTTCACTTTTTGGACCAATTCATTATGATTGACACATTTACATTACTTTTTAAACCTAACTGTGTTACTGGTCCTATTGCAATGAGATTATTAGGGTCCATGTAAACGCAGTAAATTCTGTCAGTCACTCACCATATGGTGCTGTTTTCAGTGCTAATTTCTGGGCTTTTGTTTACAGTGTGGTGCAGATTCATTGGGCTGTGATAGATTGGGATGCTTCAATCTCAGCATACGAGGCCATGGGTGAGAGTGCATGTTCACATACTTATATTTGTTCATATTCAAATACATAATCATGTTCACATACTATTTTTATGTTTTCCTAAACAATGTTTTTTTAAATGCTACCAGAAGAACTTGTGTAGTGTGTTTAAAATAGTTTCTATTGTAGAGAGTGTGTGGAGTTTGTAAAGAGTTTCAAAATTCCTCTGCTTGTACTGGGGGGAGGAGGATACACTGTCAGAAACGTTGCTAGATGTTGGTGGGTTCATTATTTTTCTATCTGTTTGATCTGTTTAAAGAATGAAAATAAGAGTGCTGTTATGTGAGCATGTAAACTTGTATTAATACAATATAAGACCCAAGATTCTGTTGATCTGTTCAGTTCACAGTGACTGTGTGTGAAGCTCTTGTATCTCAAGGGCCATTTGAGATCTATATAAAGCTTCTCTCTCTCTGATCATTTCATTATCTTATAACTTTAATTTTTAGGACATATGAAACATCTTTGCTAGTTGAGGAGTCCATTAGCGATGAGCTGCCTTATAGTGGTAAGAGAAACAAGTATGAGATATACGTATGAAATAAAGACAACCATCATTTCTTGTTTTGTCCATGTGCCATTTTTGTTATGCTGTTAAATATGGATTCATTGTTGAATTAATGTCCACTGCGTTACAGTGCACTGTTTATACCGTATCCAAGTGACCATTTGAAAATGTTGTTTTGAAAATCTTGGTATTTCTCTACACAGAATACTTTGAATATTTTGCTCCAGACTTCACACTTCACCCAGATGTTAGCACAAGGATAGAAAACCAAAATTCTAGACAAGTAAGTACATTTTTAACAAATATAAAGCAAAGAAATGTGATTTTTTACATTCTGTAAAACTCCCTGATGAGGAAACTCTGGTTTAGAAAGTCTTCCTAAACCAGAACCAATTTCTCTATGTAATGTCAGTAGTTTTCCTCACCAACTGATACTAGTTTACCCTGTGTTCTATAGTACTTGGACCAGATTCGTCAAACTGTGTACGAGAACTTGAAGATGTTGAATCATGCACCAAGTGTTCAAATCCACGACGTTCCCTCAGATTTGCTGAGTTATGAGCGCCCAGACGAGGCTGATCCGGATGAGAGAGGATCAGAAGAGAACTTTTCCAGGTGAACTTCACTTACCCTTTTTGGTGCAGTTGTTGCCCTTTTGGACTGCATTTTATATGCTAAAATATTGTATGTAATTCTTGTACGTTAATCCCTGTTACTTTAAATATGTTGAGAAATATGTTGATCCAGATCTTGATTGTTTAATCAGATCCTGACCAGCTCCTTGTGTTTTATCACAGGCCCGAAGCTGTGAATGAATTTTATGATGGGGACCATGATAATGATAAGGAAAGTGACGTGGAGATCTGAAGCAGGACATTGTCCAATGTCCTGTCTCTTGTTTTTCTGAACAGTGTTGCATAGGCAGCCATTCCCTTACATGTTCAGAGTACAGCATTGTGATGAGTAGGTCAAAGCCTTTTGTTTTACATGCACTATTATTCTGGCAAAATTTTGCAATTTCATTGTCATGAACGTATTTTGTTCATCAAATAGATGCATCAGACTTCGGCTATAAAAAACAAACAAAAGGGAACATCCCAACTGATTTTTGTATTCTGCATGTAATACTTTTGTATTTAAAACAATAAAAATCATGGGATAATGGCATTGTATTGAACTAGTATGCCTGATATCCAAGAGATCATCATTTACATAATATTTTTGCTTTGGCTTTTTTCGTTATAGAAAGTCTCTGTTGAGAAGACTTGCCTAATCCTAATCTAAGACTTGCCTGACTTTGAACATTAAACACAGCTTTCCTAAGAGTTTAACCCAGAGAACATGTATTTTAAGGTGTAGTGATGTCACCATGATTTGATTTTAATGCCACAAGGTCAAGAATAAAACTAACAATGTGCATTTAAATGTATGTAAAAGTATAGGTGCATTTTTGAATGTTTGCAAGCATAATGATAGGTGGTTGTATCATTTTTATTATATATATATATATATATATATAAATATATATATATATATATACAAATATATATATATATACATACAAATAGGAAAAATTACAACACTTAATGCCTGCAGTGTGCCTAAGAGTATCACTATTTTGATAGAAGATGCTTAGATTTATTCTAGGACAGACAAACACTGTAACCAGCCTTTTTATTTTTATCTTTCCTTTTTTGCATTAAAAAAGGCAACTAAAGTATTAAATATAAGAAACTTTTTTAATATTCTCTAGGGATAATTACAACAATTGTTATAATTGTTAATTCTTAAAAGTTTATAAGTGAGTAAAACTACGTACATTACATACAGCTTCCACAGTGGCAAATCCACTAAGATGTTGCATCATCAACATATTTACAGCCACATAAAGCAATCACAGCATTTTTTAATTCTAATTTTTGTGAAGCTGAACAAGCAGCAAACAACTTGTATTGGGCAAATACTGTGTATATAATAAATAATAAATAAACTTTATAACAAAGGCATTAGACTTACTGCCTTTTCCACCAAACCAACCAGAGAACAAACTCATGTCTTAGGCTACCAATTCAACTATAATACTCATCTCAGTTATTCCCAAAAAAAAAACAGCTAAAGTGCATTTGACAATCAATGAAGTGCTGTCTTGTGGAGGATGGGATTAAGAAATACAACTATGTAATATCAGCCATCACCCTTAACGTAAACATCTGCATGGCGCGTCTAAAGTTCCTCACTTTCATATAGAGGTGCAGTATGCCGGAGAAGAGGCGCTGTGCTCAGAGTGGAAAATTGGCTGGCAATGGGTAGCATTTTCTGTGGCGTGGATGGGAGGGCATTTTTATTCAAACAAGATAGAATAAAAGATGTAGAATTATGTAATTATGTAAGAGTATTACATGCAATTAAAAAGCCAACTACAATTAATATATATATGCAGGTTCTATGTGCTGATACTAATGGACTTTGTATGCCCTTCATATGAATTATAAATGATCATACATTTATATAAATAACCTGTCAAAAAGTATTACCAAATCTTGATTTCATATGCACAACACAAAATAAGAGATGTCAAATAAGTTCACTTACTGCCCACATCCAGATGGACATACCGGCATCATTGATGGCCGATACAGTGTACCAGCCTGCATCAGATTTCACCACTGGATCAATGAGCAGACCTTGCTTTCCTGAACTCCTAAGAAAGAGTGACACACCCCAAACACACAACCACCATCAGACAGTGTGTACTTCTAAAAACACTTTTAAAAGTGAAATTTACTTAAGAATTATGGGTAAACACATTAAAAGCCCAGGTGTCACAAAAGGCATGTTACATGACCATTATCTTTTTTGCATTGCTTTCTACTACAATTACATCTTTGTAATTGTAATCTGGCGTTGTGGAACAAAACTCGGGAAGTTTTTCAGGAGCACAAAAGTGTTGTGTGGTAGCATAAATCTGTCTTGGATAACATTTAGGGAGAATGGTATTTTGATGTATAAACCTTGGTGTTAAAGAAACAGTTCACCTAAAAATGCTTTCTTCCCTTCATGAAACAGCAGTTCAATACCCCAAGCAGTGGAAGTGAAATAAGAACAGTCATGAGCTCCAAAAATAACAGAGTATTAAGCATTAATAAAATAAATATCATTCGTTTTTACATGTCTCCTTATTGGTTTAACTTTTTCACATTTTGTCACCCTACAACCAAAAACTTAAATGTGTTTTGAGATTTTATGTGATAGACCAACAGAAAGTAGCACAATTGTGAAGTGGAACGAAAATGATATACGGTTTTTTAAATGGAAAAAAAAGCAAATAAAAATCTGAAAAGCGTGGCGTGTATTTGTATTCAGCTCCCTGTACTCTGATACATCTAAATAAATTCCAATGCAATCAATCGCCTTCAGAAGTCACTTAATTAGTTAATAGAGTCTAGAGAGTAATTTAGTCTCAGTATAAATACACCTGTTCTGTGAAGGCCTCAGTGGTTTGTTAGAGAACACTAGTGAACAAACAGCATCATGAAGACCAAGAAACTCACCAGACATGTCAGGGATAAAGTTGTGGAGAAGTTTTAAGCAGGGTTAGATTATAAGAAAATATCCCAAGCTTTGAACATCTCAAGGAGCACTGTTCCATCCATCATCCAAAAATGGAACAAGTATGCCACAACTGCAAACCTACCAAGACATGACCGTCCACCTAAACTGACAAATCGGGCAAGGAGAGCACTGGTCAGAGAAGCAGCCAAGAGGCCCGTGGTCAGTCTGGAGGAGCTGCAGAAATTCACAGCTCAGGTGGGAGAATCTGTCCACAGGACAACTATAAGTCGTGTACTGCACAAATCTGGCCTTCATGGAAGAGTGGCAAGAAGAAAGCCACTGTTGAAAGAAAGACATAAGAAGTCTTGTTTGCAGTTTACCGAGTGCCTCGGTATCAGATGACTTTGTCAAATAACTGTCACTAACATCAAATTCATTGGTAAAAAATAAAAAAAATTTGTATTAGTAAGTGCTGCTGAGAGTACTGCAGCATCATGATTTTCATTTCATTTAAAAATTTATGAAACAGCAAAAATGTGCAAGACAATAAAAATGTACAAATGTATACATTTTAAAGCATATGATAACTAGATGTTTAAAACCAACATATAGACACCCTGTTAGAGAAACACATTTGTGTAATAAATACCTTATATTTAAGTACCGATGTATATAGCTCCTGTCACAACATTTGACAACTTGCCCCAGTCGCCTATGTATAACCCTAACCCTTACTGGGCAAAACAATTGACTGGTAGTGTATATATAAACATCGTAAAAAAAACACTTTTGTTGTCTTTGACAGTGGGGGTTGGCTTGAAATTACTCAGAGGTTCAGAAGCCCTGATCCTACAGTATGTCTGTCAGGCTGTGCCAAAACATCATGCAGTGTGTAACTTATTCAAAATGCCAGCGATTGTTCTCATCCATTTACCCAATCATGTATCAGAGCTGTTAGCAGTGAATGCACCATGAGATGAAAGCAATTCAGGTGCAAACTCCAAAATGAAACTCCTCATGCAACAATATTTACCACATTCCTCCAGGATGATGACTTTTTCGAATTTTTATTTATTATTATGCAAATAATGAAACGTGACAAAATATTACCAGAATGCATCCATTATAATAAATAATCTATACTGCAACTGAACTTCAGTGACGTAATGATGGCTTAAAAATCATGGCCAAACAAACAATGCAGAGGTTTTGGGGCACCTGCAGCAGTTTTTCTCTAGATATCATGTCATGATATTGCTTGTTATTAGTGGTGCTTGCGAAGCAAAGCATCACTATTACTCTCTTGCATTCGTCTTGCAATCTTCATGCAATCTTGCAATCATGTTAGCGAGTTTTGCCACAGCAAGCACCACTCACATTTTCTTCAAATGTACCTATCTAGTTACATACATATATACATACATTGGACATCCAATATACACTATAGACCTTATACTATGCTTTTTTTAACTTTATTTTTATACATTAAAGAAAATTACAAACAATGAACTAAACATTCCTTGACAGCAGCAGTGATTTAAAGAAGTGAAAAAGAAATTATAATACAGACAAGAATTGAATACAGAAAAAGAAAACGCATACAACAATGTCAAATAATACAACAGGGAATAAATTAAGGTTCCTTACTGATCAGTTAGTTTTCTATGCATCCAGGTACCTAGTAAGAGGTGTCCTCCTTTGTTTAAAAATGTCTAGTTTCAGTTGGAGTTGGGCAGTCATATATTCCATTCTATAAATAGATTCAAGTTTTTCTATTCATTGGGAGATTTTTGGAGGGTGTGGCTTCATCCAATTAATTGTTATGGTCTTTCTTGCAGTTAGTAAGAGTATATGCAGTATATATCTATGGTTTTTGCTACATAAATCCTGGGGTATCCCTTCAAGCAAGAAAAACGAGTAAAAGGCAAGTCTACATGCAGGATTTTCATAATCTCAACCTTTACCTCTTGCCAAAAAGTAAATAATTTCGGACATTCCCAAAATATGTGTGTGATCTCCTACCTTTCCACACCACCTCCAACATTTCTTTGCTTCTGGACTGTTAACAAATTTTGATATTACCAATGGTGTTCTAAAAAAACCTATTTTTTGTTTTCCAGTCAGACTCCTTTCAATTATGACTATTGATGCCCTTATGACATTCTGTACATATGGTTTCCCAAGTCTCGTACTCAATAATTTCTTTAAATTCAGACTCCCACTTTGTCTTTATGTTAAGTGTACCATCTGTTAAATCCAGCATTAGTCTGCTATATATATGCGACATGTGTCTTTTATGTAATGGGTGTAGTTTCTTTATATCAATGAAGTACTGTTCCACATTAGTTGGGGATTTTTTAAATATTTCCCTTTCCTTATGATTTGTAATATAATTTCTTATTTGTAAGTATCGAAAGAAATCACTTGATGATATACATGCTACCT
>JAZGTJ010006296.1:0-25294 GCA_036877575.1 Botia almorhae | reverse complement strand
CAAAACTCATTAAGTTGCTTTTCCTCTACTCCCCTGTTAGGAGAGAAGTTATTGTACTGGGAGGGTGGCAATTACTTTGTGTCATGCTGTAAATCTAGATTTCATGAACTATTTGGGTTCCTGTGGAAATGAGGTCATCGCTCTCTGTGCATGCAGCTCTCAATAGCCGCTCTGCAGGGTAGAGTGAAATATTGAGGAGGATGATGGTGGTAATTATTGGTGATTTTCCCAGGCCCTATCTGTCATTGGGTAGTACTGTGTCATCCATCTGTAGAAGACAAGTACTCAGTCCTTAGAAGAAGTGTGCTGATAATTGGTCAGATTGACTGTCTAAACTTATATATATAATATATATAATAATATATATAAGTCCGAAAAGGTGAGTCTATACCTTGGTGATAGTGATGCAGTAAAATAATGAGACAACAGTGAAAGTGATTGTGTAAAAATATTACCACTTTTGTTCAGGTAACCTAAAATGATCTATGTGGTAGGATTTAAATTAGCTGCAGTATTGATTCAAAAACAGTACTCAGTTTGACTACATTAAGTTACAAGAGTGATTCTCAACATTTTTGTCACACATTTACATTTTCAACACCACACCAGAAATGTGTCTGTACCAGCATCACTAGTTAGGAGTCACCAGTTTTACCATCAAAGGTAAATTAGGCAGAAAAAGCCCATGATATTATAATTAAAGTAACACCTCAACATTTTTACTTTTTAAAGTGTACTTTATTCTTTTGTACAAATCAAACACTTTATTTGTTGTATATGGGCTACCCTGTTCTGCCATTTTCTCTGGTATCCATTAGGAGAGTTTATAGTCATCCAAAAGACCTTGTTTGGCCTGTGTTTAGTGGGCCGAAACAGATTTACACACAGAGAACCGGCCAAAGAGGACGAAAGAGAATGAAAGTTCTCTATCTTAGTCTTGCCTGGGTCTAGACCCCTGTAACTATCTATCTAACACACAATGCGCCCTCCCCTTAATTACTGTCTTCATGCGTGGAGAGCCTTGATGAGTTGATTAAGCTAGGCTTTGCTGTTCCAGTCTCTAGCTCTGTGATGAATTGGTCTCAAGCTTATTAACTGACTTATTCTAATCAATAAATCACCGTTGCTGAACATTGTAAGAACAAAAGAAAAAATGCTTTCTTCTACACACTGGAAAAAGGTAATCAAACCAACACGAGTATTAGCCTAACTGAGCACAAACCTTATATGGAGGTATTGATAGCCTGATTTTTCATTGGTGGAATGCAACAGAATGTCAATGAAGTGGTTAAAATTTTCAAGATTTAAAGCAGGGGTCACCAACACAGTGCCCGTGGGCACCAGGTCGCCCCCAAGGACCACATGAGTTGCCCGCAACCTGTTCTAAAAAACTCACTAGTGAGCTGCATCTAAAATTGAATTTTATTCTGTTGCTAATCTTTTTTAATCACACTTGCATTTATATAGATTTTACAAATGACAATATCTTAAAAATATGTTTATTATACATGAAGTTTAGTTGTTATTTTAGAAGAATGTATCAAACTGGTAGCCCTTCGTATGACTCAGTACCCATGAAGTAGCTCTCAGTTTCAAAAAGGTTGGTGACCCCTGATTTAAAGTTTTCAAGAATAATGTTTGAATATTTGACTTTTGCTTAGATAGCTCACAAAAAATTAACTAATGAAGAATAACAAACATATATAAACACACGCGCACACACACATCTTTATATCTTTTATCTCAATGGACTTCATAGATTTTAGACTTCTATTGTTTTGATAAACAGCTAGTTATAAACACTATTTTCTAACCTTATACCAGACTCTAACCCTAACAGAAAACTTTTTGCATTTTTACAAATGAGGACGTCCCCAAAAGGAGGTTTTGCTCAGATGTAGCTCACTTTTAGGTACAAATTTGTATTATATTAAATATTAAGTAAAGCCACACACACACAAACACTGCGTGTGGGTGGGCTTAGAATGGTCTGTCCATGTATGACCTCCCTGTGTGAAACATCTAATGTCCCAGGAGAGAATCCTTTGAAGCTTATCTGAGCTCAGCTTGACCAAATGTCACTCATCACCCTTTTTTGGTCCTTCAAGAAAACAAGAAAATATTCTCACCTTCTCTTAACCACAAAAGCCAGCAAACCAGAAAAGAACACATGTTTTAGTGGATTAAATATGTTTTTCCCCTCATTGATTACTGACACTATGCTGATATCAACTCAACAGGATATTTTGTGTCAGGAAGTGGCAACACGGATGTAGGAAAAGCCCAGTTATCTTACACAGGGGATTTTGAAGGATATTATGGGGTGCATTTTTACATATGAAGGTGCTTTCTGGACCAGATGCTGTATCGTATGAGGCCACTTTCAGTGAAGGTTTACTGTGCTCTTGTTTTCAACATGCTACTAATGAAGATTGTGTGTAATGGACACCACAAGCTTCCTCACGACTGGCCGTATTGACCTTTGTGTCTCCTTTCCTCTGCATGTGTGTGTGTGTGTGTGTGTGCAGGTTATGATGGGATGTCTCAGGATGATGTTCTGAACCATTAGCTTGACTACTGTCAAGGAAAAGCATTCTCCATTGCAGCTGCATTGATCCAGAGAAAACACTCATGCCAACAGACTCTTTGAAGACCATATTTTAACTTTTTTAACATTTATCCAATTTTGATATTTATTTATTTTTGTTATTGATATAACTTTATTTACATTGAAGCATGCAACAAATGCTTTTATCCAAAGTGACTTACAGCGCATTAAAGGTATACATTTTATCAGTTTCCTGGTAATTGAACCCACAACCTTTGTAACCTTTTGAAGGTCATGGGTTCGAATCCCCAGGAATAATAGTGACAAAATGTATACTCTTAATGCACCGTAAATCACAGTCATCAACAGTCATTTGTAATAAATAGCACTGATTTTCACAATTGCTGATTACAGTTACAAAACCACAAATATTTTGGATCAAATTAATGGTGAATTTGTATTGTCTTCAAAGGGATAGTTCACCTCAAAACCCCAAAAAGACTATTCTGTCATTTTTATAATGTACTCACCCTCATGTCGTTCCAAACATGTGACTTTCTTTCTTCATTGAGAACAAAGAAACTCAGTCCCCATTTACTTCCATTGTAAAAAAAAAAGATCAGTGTCAACATTTTTCTAAATTTCTCCTCTTGTATTTCACAATGATCACGGTCTTTAAATGACATGAGGGAGAAAACGTGAGGACAGATTTTGACTTTACAATGTCATTTAAAAAATGCTCATGAGAACTCGCAGGTGTAAAGTTCTTTATCAATAACACCAACAGCTCAATATCACTTTGCTTTAAGTTGCGGCCGCTCTCTGTTAACTCCTCATTTAGCTGGGAGTGTAGAAGTGAAGCTAAGGGAAATCTGAGTAGTAATACTAGCCATTTAGCATATGGCATTTTCAGCATGTAAACACAGGCACAGGGCAGAGGCTGCAGTAAAACAGTCTCCTGGGATCAGGTCCCCAAAGAGCCCATTTTTAACACACACTCAAATACACACTGTAATGGAGGTTTTCCAGTGTCCAGCCCTTATAGGACAATGACAACCCGAGGTCACATCACTCAAGCCACAATGATCTCTCTCTCTCTGTTGTTCACACCGTGAGGTCCAAAGGTCCAAAAGCACTGTAAAAACAATACATTACTTAATTACAAATCATATTACCAGTATACAAATCGAAAGAAATAAAAAAAAGCTTGAAATAAAACCACATTGCAGAATTATGTCCCATTTCAGCTGACAACATGTACTTGAATGAACATCTCTGATGTTTTGTACAGGAGTTAACAGGATCAATGTTACAAATTAGCTTCTATTTCAATATCAACCTAGAAAAGGACAGAATCTCATCTATTTGTTCTTCATTCTTTAATTTTCCTAAAACTTTATTTCCATGTAATTTCCAGATTTTCAATGTTGTTTCACATGTTTGAACTGTATTTTCTTTCATATTTGGAGATATAAATATTTATGCAGGATTTTATATAGGTTCATTATATATAGGCAATTCATATTTATATAAATAAAATGAATGCTTATAAAAATACCCATTCTAGATTTACATTTACATGCTTAATATTTACAATTATAAATAATAGTTAACCAAAGTAATATGTATATATACATATATATGTATACATATATGTGTGTGAATATGCACAGATTCCACGTTAAAGCATTAAAACAAGGGTGTTAAATTAGGGGTTAGATGCCGGGAACACTGTAGCATGCTAGAGAGGCAGTAAAGGCTTGTTAGGGTACATTAGGCAGAGAGGGGATTATAAGACTTCATAAATGTTTCAGAGATACTCAGGGACTATGTCCTGTGGCTGCTTTCTATGGGAAAGAACTGTGGCTTTACAAGCAGTTGCTGTCTCCATCGAATAATAGAGTGTTTGTATCTGTGTTCCTATGTAGCATACAGAAAGCACATTTTTGCTGTGCGTCAGCTGTGTATGGCTCTAGCATCTGCTATCTAATTGGATGGGCGATGGAACTTCTGTGTCTGTTTATGCTTAAAAAGCTTCTTTGCGGTTTAAGTTATATAAGTTCATCTAAATATATAACAAATTTAGTCATTATTTACTTAACCTAATGTTGTTCCAATATGACTTTCTTTATTGAAAAGAACACCAACCCNTATTTACTTACCCTAATGTTGTTCCAATATGACTTTTTTCATTGAAAAGCACACACACACACACAAACTGGTACTGTAAAAGAGGAATTAAGCTGGAATGTGTCCTCCATCAGCTCTCATTCTGTCTTGGACAACGTTGAAATTGTCCTCAGCTAGCCATCACATCCATCCCACTCCAGCCAGTAGTTGAGTGTTTGAGTATTTGAGTGTGTATTTATCTTTGCTGTTACTCCTCCTGACCTTTAAGTACCTTTGGGAGCTGGAAGGGGTCACTGCCAGTTGTCCTATGCACAAAAGAAAGGGCAGAACATTGCTTTTGAGAGAGAGCAAGTGTCACAGATTCATTCATTACACAGATTAATAGACTATCCTGGGAAGGACAAGGTCATCATTATACATACACAGTTACATATAAAGACAAACACACAATTGTAATGTGATATGCATATGTTAAGCATATAATGGTTTATAATATATGGAGACTAACTCATAGCCAGTAAAGAAACTATCTAGCTGCTGTACACACATCCAGAGTTCATGTGCTGTTATATTAGCTTTTAAATGTAAAAAGCAGATAATGACAGTATGGGTTGCTGACTTGCTATATATTTGTCCATCAGGATATGTGTGTGTTTGTGTGTGTGTGCATTTGTGTAAATCACCTACAATGAAACATAATGTGAAAATGTAAACATGCAAATGTGCATGCACAAAAATGCAAATGCGCAAAAATGTGCATGACTATACTACAGATGTGCTGTTTAAAATATGACCATGTAGGTTTATGAAGTGACCCACCCAACAATTTTGGGTTAAGAACATGGTAAGAATATTTCTGTGATGTTTCCATTAATTAACAAAAATGTTAAAAATGTTATTTTAAAAGCTCTAGAAACATTCAAACATTTGTTTTTTAACACAATGTATTAACATTATTGCTTGGTTATAAGAACGTTATTCAAGCATTTTTTTAATTCTGTAGTTTTTAGAATGTTCCACTAACAACTTAAGAATAACGTTTTTATTATATATGATATATAACGTTAATAAATATTCTACTAACATTACTGCAAGAATATTTTTTGATAACTTAAGAGAACCTTAACCAATGTTGTAAGAATGTTTTTTACAACATTGTTGTAACAACATTGTTGATAGCCACGGACCAAACTGGTATTAAATGGAAAAAGTTTTTTAAAAAAAATCTTTAAAAGATTTTTATAGAGTTTTTAGGAAGACATCACAAGTCATCTGTCTGTGTATGACAACATATTGCAAAGTGAGGTTTATTGATCAGTGATGGTAAAATTGCAGTCTGAGAAAACCTGAACACAAATTCTGTTAATGCACTGAAGTCCCGGCCACATTAGACACACACACACATGTACACAACTGTAAACACAGAGGCACTGGACTAATGCGCATGCATCACCATACACTGTTTCCATTACTTAAATCCTTTGGGTAAACAAATTCCCAGCACAGAAAACTCCAGGAGGAAAAACATTACCCATTGACTAAAATATTACTCATCTTTTGGAGTAAATGATGATTCTTATAATCAGGTTTTGGTTCAGATTAGTCCAGTCAGATTAGTCCAGTAGTGTAAAGACAAATGAAAGGAAAATGAAAGCAAATCTTTAAATTTCAAGGCAAGGAGGACATTTTTGAAAATGTGTCCTTGAAAACTATAGCAAAACTTTGTTTGCACACACACACAAATTAGTTTTCTATGCTTCTTGGGGACTTTACATAGACATAATGACTTTTAAACTGTACAAACTGTATATTCTATCCCCTAAACCTAACCCTCACAGAAACCTTTTTGCATTTTTACATGTTAAAAAAAGCATTATTCAGTATGTTTAGTAATCTATTATCCTCTTAGGAACTGCTGTATGAATGACCTTTACCATCCTTGTGAGGACATTTGGTAGAAATGGTAGAAAAACAACACACACAGAGAGACTTAGTGATGTGTTAAGGTGCACGTTTGTTCATATAAAGGCTGTAAGGTCATCTCCCATTACAAAGTGTCAACACCCCAGGAGCACCTCGAATGTGTCTCTGTCTCTAACTCTTTCACTCTCTCCTTCTCTTTCAATCATTCAGTCATCGACTGGCTCTCTTTTTCTCGTTCTGCCCTCCTGCTGCTCAGTTAAAGTCATGAGAAATAACTGTGAAAACGACAACAGCACATCAAACACGCATATGCATACACACACTCCTCTTGGGCTATTGTTTAACATGATGCATTGTGAAAGATGTAAATCACAATGTCTGATTCTGGCCTGCACTGTAAGTCACAAGAATGAAGATTCATTTATTCAAATAAATATATTATTTTTGTCTACTCATAGACAATTCTTGTATCTTTCTGTTTTTGTCAATGTAAATTCTGCAACATATAATAACCAAAACAAACTGACTGTACTGAAGTATTTTACAGGTGTTTACAGGTTATTATATAATAAATCAAGTTATATTGACGATAAAGGACTGATCTGATTTGATTGGACCAGCAGTATTTCAAGAGTGCTGCTGCTGCTGTTTGGTATAGTTATTCTTGCTTATCAGTCTAATTGTGCATGTTACCAGTTTTTCAACTGTCTAGCAGAGGCACAGTATTCACTAAGATATCTATAGTACAGAATGGTGTGAGTGTGCATATGTGTGTGTTGTCCCATGAGACTGACCATCACTGAAGGCTCACTGAAGCTTCAGCCAAGCAACCAGAGCCATCTGCCCCACCACTACTGTCATCTGGACTCTCTCTCTCTTATTCATCTTTCATTCTCACTGTATTTTCTCTGAACAAATATGGAGCAGCTTTACTGTGTTTGATCTGTCATTTATCCAGTAAGCATCATGCAGATCCTTTAGCTGGACCTTGCTGAGGATTACCTTCTGTCCCAAAGGAACCTACCAGCACAATGACAAGATACCCCAGCCTGTAACCTTCTGCTACCAAGCTGCTCAGGAGCCTCAAGCACCTGACCTGGGATCAGTTTCTCAAGTGCTTAACAAATCTGACTTCAAATTCTGCAAAACACTAATAAGACCGGGCATTGTGTATATGAACTTTTTCATTATTTGTCATAAGTTTAAATGAGTGGAAGAGAGATGAGAGGTCACTTTAAATCAGAGTTTATGGTTTCACTCAGCAAAGAGCCCAGGGCTAGTTTTAGACAAGTCTAGTGATGTGTGCGGGCTGCTATTAAGGAATCAATAAAGCTCATTGATCAGATTGTGGTTGAGCTCAACTGCTGGTGGTGACTAGAGGTAGAGCTGAAATAGGAACTGACAGGTAACCACTTAAAGAGAGGCAGTGTGGGCTAAACAGTAAGGAACGTGTATGTTTAGACTGGGAGTGATGCTAGTCTTAGCATCACAGTTATATAATTGGTTCCACTTTTCAATGAAACAAATATACATGTGAATACAACATTTTCTCACATAAAGAACAGCTAGTTGTTTTCATTCATTTTTATTCAGGATCTGTGGGTCTCTGTAACTTCTGATAAATGAATGCAATTAAAAGAAGTCTATCAAAGACTATATTGTCAAAGAGCATACCAGATTTTTAGAATATCAATTGGTTAAGTCAGGGATTGTGAGTTTATATGAGGGTATAAACATGAAGTTCATTTATTCTACTATTTTCCAACCATTTTTTAAAAATATGCTGAAATAAAATTCAGTAATTGCATTTAATAGGGTGAATGTTTTAAACTAACTAAGACAAACTAATACCTCAATGATGACATCTATTGCCATTGTTTTTTTTAGAAACAATGATGTCACTTCTAGGAGAATTACGTCATTGAAGAGTTTTAAGGGATTTCACAAATGGCTAACAGTAGGGGAAATGAGATGAATCCATCCTCTAAAATAATGACAAATTTAAACAAGGTTACAAGAATTTAGTTTTTAAATGTTATGATAATGTTACGATTATGATATGAAAAAATAAGAAACACCAAGAATATACAGTGTATATATATATATATATATATATTTGTTTTTTTTAAATGTAAATACACACCACTATAGCAACTTTGACAAACCAAAGCGAAATCATTTTAAATTCACTCCATGTTGACTTAATTGTTGTAAAAATAATGAATATGATTTTTTATCTTGTGAGTTTCATGTTTTATTCAGTAGGTTGTGACATAAATGATAGTGACAAGAAAACGTACCGCATAACAAAAGTGACCCTGCCACCACTTTTGATTCTGAGGCTTTTTGTGGAGTTGCATTATATCCCTCATTTAAAATGAATTACTGCAGAGCCATTATGAGAGGCTGACTTCAAGGTAACAGCATCGTACACACGCATTCAAATGCCACACAGGGAATATCATTAATCTCATATTAATAAAGAGATCAAATTAAATTATGGACGTCCACAGTGGACCGGGCAGCATTTAAAAGCATCAAAGGTTAAGTGTGAAATCAATGTCTATAAATGACTATATACAAATCCAAGAGAGTGAAAAGAGGGATGGAGTGCAAAATGGGAGAGAAAGAGACAGAGCCGTCTTTAAATCAGTTTCCCACAAATCATGATTGTGGAGAAGTGCTCTTAAAGCCGTAGAGCGTTTCCATAGCGCATCAACAAGGCAACTTTTACCAGCTCATTATGGGCTCTGATGGAATTGCATTTATAAACCACATTGTAACATCGCTCAACATACTCCATGCATGGACACAAATGGTGCCAGTGGTGACATCATCATCTAGGCTACAGGAGTATGCATTGTCTACAAGGACTAGACTTTTTAACGTGGACCCTCAGGGCTCCTTTGTGAATTTATTGTGCCTGTGTTAACTCACCATGAGCTCTGATGTACATATGTACTACCAGAAACCCTGGGGAACTTCAAAAGCTGGAGACAGAATGGCAAAGCCCTGTGAGGGTTGATTTCCCAGCATCTCCCAGTATGAAAGGGTAATTGAATTGTCTTATGAAGCTTGACCTATGACCCGGCCAGTTTTGTATGTAACCAGTGAGAGTGAAATTAATAATAGGAATCTATGGCAGCACCCTGTGCCTGGTTAATCTGATGTGAGTCTGAAGGTGACGGACCATTGTGGCTCTGAAGGTAATCCAGTCAAATGAGAAAGCCATCCAGGGAATCCCTCATAACAAAGACTACAGATAGGAGATCAGCATTGTTAAATGATCTTTAAGCCTTTATACATGCTGGGATAACCAAAACAGCTGGGAATCAATTACAGATGTTATATCAATATTTTTGAATATTGGGGTCAGCTACATTGACCAGTTAAGTGGACATCCACAAATAGTGACATCATACAGTGTGAACATTAATAGACCTAAACAGAACTAAATATGTCATGCTTATATTACATGTTTCTGTCTGTTGTCAAAAGCTTTGATAAACATGGTAACAACAATAAGCATGGCATATAGGACTGTACCATTTAACTGTGCCCTTTAACCTCTTGTTATTGTTGTGGTTGTTGTTGTTTCGCTCTTTTCCTCTCCATCAGAGACAGTTGGTAGCATGAAGACACAATCAGGGGGCAGCAGATGTCAAAGAGACCGCCTTTGTTTCCAGGGCATCCCATTCTCTCCACACTGGACCACCTCATTGCAGTAGTCCATTGTCATTAATTTGCTGTTGGGGGATGTTCACACTCCTCCTCTGCTGTCCTCGGCCATCATTTAGTAAAACACTGTAAATGAGCACACGCTAAAGTCTCTGTCTACTTGGGGAGGGGCTGTATTAGCCCTCCTTTGTATTTCTGTTGGCTCTGCTTAAATTCCTTATTTCAGTTTTTGATAAACAAACTATGATGGTTGTATCTGTTGTACCCCCCACACAAAGAGTCAGATGTTTGTTCGGTAATTACAACCACATCACAGTGAAAGGTTAAACAGTGTACTTGGTAACTTTTCTGTCGATTTACTGTTTGCTGGTATTTCTGTGTGTGTGTGTGTGTGCGTGTGTGTGTTTGAGAGACTTTAAAAATGTGAAATGCTGTCTCTAAAACGTATCTGTTATGTCTTCATTAAAAGGTCGTAATCTTTGCAAAAACTATGAAGTCTATTTGCGTAGTCGAACATTCTTCGTTAATCTAAAGTGAAATAAAACCATTATCTAACCTATCCGCTAACATATACATTTATTTAAATGTATTCTAAGCATTGTAATTTTATATATATTAGACTATTGTACTAATATTGTACTCATTTTCAGAACATGTTTAAGGAGATAAGGAACGTGTCAATTCTTTTTCATTCTTTTACGCACGTAGGATACAATTACAAATATCTTTTGTCAATAATTTTAATTTTCAGTTATACAAACAATACAATACACTGACAGACATAAAAGCAGTTACGGCTCAAGACAAAGTATGTGCAAATGTAAAGATCCTGACAATAGGTGAACGTCAGGTAGAGACGTAATAATAATAATAATAATAATAGTACAATCATGGATTAGTCTTTGGTATTAACTGGTTTTGGTTGTGCCGCTCATATTACTCGTAGACATTTGCTTGGAGCTAACTTTGAAGTATAAAAATGTTTATTTCTCTAGCCAAACAGACTTTAATAAATAACAACATAAAAATATTATAATTAAAGCAAAATATTTTAGGCGACAGTGAACTACATTAAATAAAACACACAATATACGACGCTGAGCAAGTCTTGGAAAAAGCTTCAGAACGTTAAAAATGTTTTACATTATTAGTTCCACGGTCTGTACTCGGAGGTGATGGTGGTCAAGCCGGATAAAGCGAAATTTTCTCCCATCTGTTTCTGTGAGCGTAAAGAATCTTTGACCGTGGGGAAGATTTTGTTTTCTCCAGGAAGAACTGTGTTTTCCAAAAGTGGACGCTCTGAGGGAAAAGAGTTACGTTTTATATTATCTTCTGCGCTTAAATACATAATAAAGGCCACATATTGTACAACAAATACAGGTTAATGATTTAATAACACTATTATTTAAACCCATGTGCACATGTTATTACATTGAACAATGTGAGTTTTGATTTCAATAATCTGACATTTTAATAATTCGTTTCAAACTTCAGTTAAATTTATTGTATTTATTTTATGTTCGTATTGTTAAATTTCTTGTATGGGGCATGCATTGCTTTCTTAGAATTACACGTTGGTTTAAAATAAATTATTGAATTGAAGAAGCATTGGAGAAGCAGACTATCCCAGAATGTTACACTTACTTTTATGAGTCTTCATGTGATATTTTAACTGTTGGGCCTCTTGGAAAGTAATACCACAAACATCACAGGTAAAGGGTTTGTCTTTTGTGTGTGTTCGCCGGACGTGGCTGTCGTGTGCAGCGTGAGAGGCGAACGCTTTCCCGCAATGTTTACACTTGAAGGGCCGCTCACCGGAGTGCTGCCTGATATGTGTGCGGAGAATGCTAGACGCGGTGAAAGCCTGTGACCATAAAACAGAAATGTTAATATGCGAGACTAGACTACCCGATAATGACAATACTTTTGCTGGTAGGGACTTCATATCTAAATGAGAACTTCCCATTGTCCTCCATAATGTTTTTTAAAGAAAGTTCATTAAAATTAGAGTCGCCTAACAGCGATTTTTAAAATGCAATACAATTAATACATTAAAATACAAAAGTCAATAAATAATTTACACAAAATAAAATGTTATTGGATTTGTTTTTTAAACCTTTTTGCGGTAACACTTTACAATAAGGTTTCATTTTAAGTTAAACACAATTCATTAGCTAATATGAACTAATAATGAACAATACTTCTACGATATTTGTTAATCTTAAAATTCCGTTATAATAATAAACGTTAAAATTTCAACATTCAATACATTTTCAATCAAAAGTAATGTTAATGAATGGGACATTATTTGAAAGTGTTACACTCTAAATCTAACAGAAAACGTTGTGCAATTTCATAAATAAAACACTTTATTTCATTTGTACAACTGAGGGCGTCCCTAAAAAGAGCTTTTGCTCAGATTTGTCAGGTTTTGCTGAGTTTTGGATACAAATCTGTCATCAATATATGATTAAATAACTCGCCTCCACAAACAAGCACACGAGGGTATGCTATGCAGTTGAGTCAAAACCATCTATCCAGATCTTTAAAGCTATACTTCACTTCGCACCTTTATAAAGCACCAAGCATATAACTCACCTTGTTACAGTAAACACATTTGTAAGGCCGCTCTCCTGAGTGCACGCGCATGTGTTTGTTCAGACTGGAGGACTGCGAGAAACTTTTGCCGCACACAGAGCACTAGAGAAGAGAGTCACACATTGTATTTCTTATATTACAAAGATTCAAACAAGTAAACGTTGCATAGTATTTACAATACATAAAGTAAAAACAAATGAATTGAGTGTCAAAAGCAATGTGTCGATTTTAAACGGGAGCTGTTCCATTCAGCACCACGTTTAAAGTTCTTCTATAGAAGAAATGATGATGGATTGCAATAATTCGTACCTTATGTGGTCTGTGTTTCTCGTGCACATGGAGAATGTGAATTCGGAGTCGGTCTCTCTTCTCGAATGACCTGTTGCAGAGATGACAGGGAAATTTCCTGTCGCCCTGATCAACACAGCGCGTGTATTTCAAGTGTTTGTCCCTGTAGTACTTATATGCGAAGACTTTACCACAGCGATCACACTTGAAACCCTCCCCGGAATCTGAAACAAAGGAAAAATGGGGACGTCAGCAAATGGCGAATACTTTATAACTTTTTTATAACTTTATAACAGAATGCTTTATAACTTTTTTGAATTTAGAATAAGCTGTCAGTGTATCACACAAGCCTTAATCATAAACGGAATCAACCAAACAGGTGTATTTTACAAAATGTACAATAATGATTTTTCAGCGCTTGTTTGCATTACACACATACCTTCAGTTGAGAGTGGCTCATTATCGTCAATAAAGTCTTTGAGCGTGAGAGGAATGCCCAGAAACTGCACATAACAGTCTCCATACCAGACCAACAATTCTTGGCCGGGCTGGATCTCTTTGCAGGCCTCGTAGTATATCTGGCCTTCGCATTGCACAGCAATCAGGTTCTGCTCCTCTGGAAAGCGCGCGCACTTCACCAAGGACATCCAGTTCCCCGGAGCGCCTCTTCCATCCACAAAGTGACTCAGACGCCCGTTCTCAAAAATCTTAATAATGGAATTAAACGAATCAAATATATCAAATATATATAGCGTTTCATGTAAATCACAGCTGCTTGCTCACTCAATAATATCGTGTTTTAGAGACAAGTGTCATATTAAAAATTGAATGGACGTTTACCTCCCACATGAGGGTGTTGTCATCGTTTGTTTTGATCTCACTCGTATTCACTAATTTCCCTTGAAATGGTCCAAACCTTGTGCTTTTTAGAATTGTGCTTTTATCAGCAAATACACCATAATGGGAAAGGCTTCCACAATCAGTTTGGAGAATCGATAACCCTGAAAAATTGAAGACACGAAATTGCCGGCAGTGAGATTTAAAAGACTGTGAAAAGGACCGGAAGAACGAAAGAAACAACAAATACCTTCTGGGAGCTCAAGCGCATCCGTAGCAGTGGAGAGAGGATGTCTGTCAGCTGATAAACAATTAAAGAAATATGAGTTACAAACAAAACAATAATATGAGCAACTGAGATTACGAAATTTAAATGAGAAAGAACGTTTAAGTTCTGGTAATGCGACAACGTAAATTAAACGACAACGTTTAAATTAGATTATCAATAAATGTATTTATTAATTAAATACCATGAAAAAAACTGCATGTTTTGTCAGACATACCTGTACTGGAAGGAAAAGATAATCCAGAGATGGCATGCCCAGCACTTTGACTTTGTTTTTTGGAATATCCGTACAGGACCGTGAAGAGGTCTTCCTCTGTAAAACTGTAGGCACGGGGCTGTTCGGGTACCAGATCTGTGGCCTGCAGGTACATTAAACTGTCCTTGGACGGAGAGGATGAAGCCGATAAGGACTTTTCACTGGATGGGCTGCTGAAGTCCGACAGCGAGCCAGTGCTCCGCTCCTCGTGCTTGGAGAACACGGCTTGTGAAGGCTGGACATGCTGGAAATATGGCACGCTGGACACGTTGAGGATTTGTTCATGGAAAAACGCCGTCTGATGGCTGTTGTGGCTGAATAAAGACGGGGTGCCCGTGAAGTTAAACGGCATTATTGTCTGTGTGTCGGTCACCATGCGACCCAGAGACTTGAGCGGATGGAAGATGCTGTGCGCGGTCTTAAGGGCGTCTGTGTAGTAAGCGCCCGGAGGAGATGGATAGAGGGAGAGACTCTTGTCTCTCACTGCGGGGTGAATGGAGAGAGACACCGACATCACCGCGGCAGATGAGGGTGATCTGAGGACAGTTTCAGTCGACTTTGTATGCAGTCCTGTATATTGTCCCGTTTTGTTCAAATGCAACTATAAAATGGAAGAAACATATAAGACATGCATGTACTCACAAATGTCTATTCGTTTTATGTAGTCTACGATAATTGATTGAAATAAACACAAACAACAAGTCTTTCTGAATACATATATTTCACACTGCATGATATTTGAAACACAAAAAATGGTCAGGTAATCTTAAGACATGCTTTACGTGATACGAAATAAATTTACTGATTTTATTTATTATTTTTATTTATTTAAGTAAAATATTATTTAATATAGATTTATTAACCTGGACACATTAAGCAACACATGCAAGTTATTTAGTCAGATCAAATAGAAATTTATCCTACAGTATTGACTGCACATTTTTACTTTTTTATAGAAGTTTGTATATCTTTTTATAATCTTTATAAAAAGTTTCCAGCACTGTCCCTTATACATTTAAAACAGCGGTATTTCTGACCAGTAGATAAACTGTGGCGAGAGCGCACTCTGGCAGACACTAAGACTAATGAGGGTCGTGACACTACAATTTCAAAACAAAGGGTCAGTAGAAAAGGTCACCATTATAATGAAGCCTAAAAAAGCATTATGGGTGTTACGCTCCATAAACTCCCTCAGATGGTTTTTGCACATAAAGATAATTCAAGACTAATTTTGGACTTTACAACACAGAATAAACAAATGTGTTATTGCTGACAAAAAAGATAAAATGTGTTAATTATAATAAATTGTTCTCACCATATAGCGACTTCCGTCAGTCCCGAGATCTATCCTCTTTGGAAAAATTTGGACTTCGGCTCACAAGCACTTGGCGACTCAGCAGCGATCTCGCGGTCACGTTTATGTGAAGCTTGAGACAGGTCCGAAGACATATGGTTGAGTGTACAAAAGCTGGGAGCGATGCCTTTCTGGGATCTGTGCTGTCATTGGTCAGTCGTGAGTTCATCCTCAGGGAATTGCACTTTAACACGTTCTTAGCACCACCCGACCCTTCACTCATACCTCCTTTTCATATGCACCGCAAGTTCTCTAATGTGTTAACTAGACGCGACTATTAACTGGACCTAACGTGGAGAATACGTTAAAGCTGCGAGTGCACAGTTGAGACGCTGTTTCTGAAAATGAAAGTTAACAGAGTGCACTAAATAATAAGAATTTAGAGTGCTTAAGTCGAAATATAAAACCCAGAAATGAAACTCGTGGTCCCAATTTATATTAGATGGCTTTAACTATTATGTTAAAAAAGTTATAAATGCAATTTGTAATTTGTTTGTACACTGTCGCACTTAAGATTTAAAGTATCTGCCTGTAATTACGCTCTTGACCCTGTCCCTAACCTCAAACCCATCCCTAACCCTGAACCTACCCAGAATAACACGTATGTACACAATAAAGACAACGTATGCTTTTCCTTATGTAAGTACACAATATCTGAAGACACCTAATGTGGAACCAAACCTTCTGTGGATTATACTGTGTTTGCTTCGAGAAAAATGTAATTTTAAAATGTTTTTTCACCTTATTATTTACACAACCGGTTACATCTCGCTAAAACGACGCCTAGTTTTGGCGTTTAATTTTTATTTAGGTACTGTGGTGCTAAATGTAAACTGCAAGTTTAAAGTCACGACTTCAGCGCTTTCAGTATAATCTTAGGTTTCGAGCCAAACATTCTAACATAACAGTCACAAAAATTAAATTAATTTGAACATAAATTAATAATGAAACTGTATTTATAAATTTAGTTACAAATAAAAAATAAAGAACAACCAAAGCTGTAAAGAAAATCACGTATTAGTGCTGTAAGCTGTAAGACTATTAGATGTTAATTCGATAACAATTATTGTTAGTTTAAAATTATTATTGTTATTATTAATAGTAGTAGGTTATATTAAACCCCCAAGTAAAAAACGGAACTTGTAGGCAGGTTGCATTATTTATCTTAATCATGATTCCTTGAGCTCATAAATTGCACGGGATTACATTACGTTATGTAAACAGATATTAAAATAATATCTTTGATGATAAAATCAATACAATACCAACTATAAATGAGACAAGAAAATGGGTCAATTAGTCTTATGCCTTTTCTTGTATTCACGATTAAATGTTTTAGATTTTTGTGTTTCTCTGTAACATGTTTTTATGCCTTACATTGTTTTGTAATTTTAAATCGTATTTTAAACATTCATCTGAAGAAATTATTTTGTTTTCGTTTTGTCCATGTGCTTGTCGTAAATTAAAAGAGTTTGGCAGGAACGTCTAAATGAATTAAATCTTTGTACAACCCCAAATCGAAAACTTATGGGAGTTTTTAGCTTTTTGCAATTTAAAGTGAACCACACAGTCTAAAATATCATTTGCAAATATGATTCTCTTAAGCAGAGGTTGGAAAACATCAGCCAGTAGAGGGTTTTAAATGTTGCAATAACAGAATTCTTTATTTACAATTCAGTTTGATTCAACATCAAATAGCATCAGCAAAGCCATATTAGTCGACAACTTGCATAACTGTATTTAAATTTCTCTCGGTATATCTAACTTTGCATAAAAGGCTCACACTAAGATTACACACATTGATGCGGATGAACAGATGCGTCATGTGACCAACCGGAAAAAAATACATCTCAGGAGCGCGCAACACTGTAAGCTTTCTCCGAAAAGTCCTTATAAATTACATATTGCTTCGATTTCCCATTGCATCATCTTTATTCTCACACACAACAGAGGGTAAAATCAGGACTGTACAAATAATAAAACCCACAACTGATCACAAACAAAACATGAAAAATGAGCAATATTGAGATGAGGAGAGTGTAGGTGTGTGAGGAAACACATATGTAACATATGTAAATGTTCAGCAAAGATGAGCAGTGATGAACTGGGTAATCCTGTCAACGATTCACTATACAAATATAATACAGACAACTTTTGTAATATACAAGACAGTCAAACAGATCTAAGGCAATATGCTAGGTTTTAGCATTTTAAGGTTCTTGCATTTAGCTCTAAGAAATTGGCAGACTATACAAAAGGACATTTAGAGTCTCAGAAAAATCAAAGGTAAAGACAAATCATTTTAGGAAATTCAATCTTAGCCGTTACACTTCAATTTATTTCTGTATTTTTTAGGACAAATGGCTCCTTTGCACTAGTGCTGATAAAAACGCTAAAAAACTCTGCACCACCTTCACATCATGGCTTATATTTTAAAATCTTGACGATCTTTGGACTTTGTAGAGGGTAGTTGTACATGCGCGACCTCAAAACTGGCTATTTTCCAATATGATTTCAGGATGTCCGTCCTTGTTCAAGGCATCCAACATTCATTCAAATCGTGATCAAAAAAGCTTGAGGAACAAATGAGTGCCAAATAGATTTTTCCCTTCTCAAACAGATGACAAATGTTTTTATGTTTGCAGATTTATTGAGAATGACCATCAAATCAAGTTTTATCTAGTTTTGCGAGTGTGTTTCTGAACATCGACAGAAACTTTTGAGTGGTGGGCAAGAGTGAGCATATCACCCCAAACAATGTGAAATCAAACGTGTATTTACAGCGTTTAAAAAGAAAAGCTAAAGCGATACCAAAACACCAGGTATATTCGTACACAACCACGGCACCTTCAGCGAATAATGACAGAGCTGGAACATTGCGAAACTTCAATTGCTGCTGGTAAATACAGTATATATCTAAAACATGTCGTTTTTTTTAAATACACCAGCTTAAACACAGAGATGACATGGCGATATTTGCAGCGAAATTTTGCGAAAGCGAAAGGCTGAGGATTTTACCCCGATACAACCTGTGCGCAGACATGAGACGATAACCAAACGAAAGTGGTATGTGTAAGTCTATCGATCAATTCAAAGGCAAGGAAATTTGGCTTCGTCTAATACAAAACACGAGGAACTGTATTGCGTAAGCTACAGCTTTAAGAGTGTGAAGTTCACATCTTGTAGTGATGAATTCCGGACATTGCATCTGCAATACATTTGCTATGTCTCCGCTGATTCACGTGCACTGACTGTAGATTCCGAGTTTTGCCGAATCTGTCCGAAGAGCGGAGTTTTCGACACAGGAAACAGTGAGTGTGTAAGTTCAGGAATAGCCACACAAAACATCAGCGCTGCTTTCTTTTTGGCTAGACCACAACTAAAACCTGCTTTTCACTGAGAAATACGTAGATTCGGACATCTTTTGTTTTTCGTTATTCTCAAAATATAAACCACAATAAAAAAGTATCTGTCTTTAATACTGAGTTTGAACTGGGGAGCAAAATGTATCTCCTGAAAAGTTCTGTACAAACATTACAAAACAAATCCAAAGAAAAAATCTCAAGTAAATTTATTGCTTGTTGTCTTTTCTTACACACACCAGATTCTGGCTGTAAATAGTATCTGGCATTAGGACATCACTTCACACAACAAAGAAAGCACGCTTCAGTGTTGAGTCTATGGCTGTGTTGGGTTCCTCTGGCGGGGCTCCCAGCTAAAGGCTTAGAAGCAAGCGAGTATCTGTACACTGTACACACAGCACCCTCCCACACCCCACCCAGAAAGGAAAGCCCACCGCACCCGACCTCACCCTCATTGGTACCATAAGAAACAGCAAACCTGCCTTCATCTTCCTAGTCCAATGAATATGTGAGATGCTGCACTCATTCAGAAGTAGTTAAGACAGGATTTTGGGGGGAGGAGGAAAATCTATTAAAAAATAAAAAATAAATATATACGAAACAGATTTTCCCCCATTATTGGTATTTACAATCTACCAGAATCTAATTTCACTAACCACAATTAAACGATTTTATAAATCATGTTTTTATCTGAAACTACTGGACCGAAGAAAATAAAATCCATATATGTTGAATAATTTCCTAGCAGAGGCACTCACAGTTTGCCGCCGTGATTTTTCTCTCTAACTGATGGTTCATAATGAAATCTACACCGTTTAAAAAAACTATACATTAGAATAAAACTTAATTTAATACACAATAAACCTCTAAATTATTTCTAATTTTACAAACCATCATCTGAGTTCTATGTAGAAGCCATTTTAACATCATTCTAACTTTATTTGCACTCTAAAAAAAATAAAGAAAACAAAAGGCAAAATGGCTGACTTTTGAGCGTGAGTTTCAAATGCAGTCTTCTTGCCCGTTTTGGAACATCAGACAGGAGTTGGAGAAACAGGTGGGGGGATAAAAGAGCCTAAAGACCAGAAGAAGAGAGGAATACAGGAGGGAGGAATACATTCATGGGAGACGAGAATTCTGATTCAACAGTTGCCGAGTCTGTTTTCAGGGGAGACCTAAGTCACACTACGGTGAATGCAACAGAGCAAAAAAGGGCTTGCAGTGTGTATGAGAGAAGCCCGTGCTCGCTCGAGGGGTGAGCTATAGGTCCAGAAGATCAAAGTGTCAGTGTGTGTGTGAGAGTGCAACCCCTCGAGATCCAGTAGCCCTGACGCATCCTTTAGAGATGTCCAGTAGGGGGCAGTAAACAGGATCTCTAAACACCCATCTGGCCCCCAATAGCAGCTTAAATAGCACAGAATCACTCCAAAATCTCCTTGATAACGCTGCAGCTGAAATTCACTCATAAAATGTCTTCATAACACTCCGTTTACTGCATTAGGATGTTGTCTGCCCCGGGTCAACAATACTTCTGCTGAGACAGAGAGAGAGAGAGAAAGAACACATTTAGCCTTAGACAAAGTGAACATGAACTCCATCATTTAATTCATCAATGCATCCGATAATATCAAACATGATTACTAATCTGCTTTGTTTTCATTCCTGTTAAATTTTGTTAAAATAAACCACACATGTCTGATACAGGCGTATGGTAACCATTGGCCAAAACCTACAGGCATCCAATAAATCAAGTACTTTTTACAAGCTCTTATAACCCAGTTTCATGCAAGCCTGACTAAAATGTGTTGTAAAGCCAAACTTCATGTTGCCATGAAGCGATAATTACAGCTAAGAAACAGAAAGCAATAATTTGTTAAGCCTTAGCTAATGGCAGATGCTAAATTATTTAGAGACTAGTGTCTATACACACAGCCTGGGAATAAATCAGTGTACTGAGATTTTAAGAGTCTATAGCCTTATAGCAACATAAAGTGCACACAATCAAACCAATGCAACATGGTTAAATATTCATACTATTTAATGAATCTTAAAAGCTGCAAAGGTCTGTGTAAAACTCTTTACTATGCAACTGGTGAGAGTGAAGATCAGTTAATAATATGTAGTAAAAATGTTTTAAAGGAAAGTATATTAAAAGAATATTTGTACAGGTTGCCGCCTGAAAAACAAGCAGCCTTGCATGTAATTGTTAGCAAGAACTAACTACCCAAATTTGGTTTCAGCAGCATTCTGCCATGACCTCATCGTTTACGTTTATAATTGTCAATGCGTTTTTTCTTTACAAACTAAGACACAAGTCGAAATTATTTTGTGTTAATTCGAATTGTTTTTATCTCAGAATATTCCTTTAAATACTAAATAATGAAACATCTGTTGGAGCTTTAGCATAGTGGACAGCGCTTTGGCATACGGTGCATTGCATCATGGGTGATCAGAGTTTAATCCTGGCTGGAGGTCCTGTGAGAGTATGTGATGTCGTTATGATTATTAAAACCGATGCACAGGCCATACTGATGTTAGCACTTAAAGTCTGTCATGTCTGCAGATATGAGCTGTTTATCTACTTCAAGCGGTCACTAATTGTCAGTGACTAATTATATCACTGGCCTGTATTGTCTAGCTTTGCATCTTCGCATCTCTCATCGGCAGTCACCCGGGCTAATTAGAGTAAATTATTAACGAACTAGTTGCAGTCAACTATGCTATTTGGTGACCTCAGACACTTAAGGTCTGACCATTAGACAATCTAATGGTTTACATAAATAAATGCATCCAGTAAATCTACAAAGTATCGCTTTCACTAAATTCCTTTATTAGCAGAGAAAAAGTTTGGGCTTGACAAGCGCTGCAAAGTAGTTTCAGATGCAAAGTCGTTTTCTGTGTCTTTAAAACTAATCTGAGCTTTCAAACCATCGAACTCATCTAATTCAGATGAGTGTGTTTGGAACGATGAAGCTTGTATGGTTTCCCCAAAAGACAATAAATGTTCACACATTACATAGAATGGTAAAGTCAGTATTCTGTTGTAGGTAAGGTGTCACATGATTCAGAAAATGATGTAAGAGTCAGGTTTGTGCGCTCTGTAATTAAAGTGGGCAGAATCTTGGAATTAAAATAGTGGAATTAAAATAGTGGAATCTTACTCTTGGAATTCCAGTCTTGAGATTGGAATACAAAACTGTTTATAAGCAGAGACCATGTAAATGGTCAGGAAAGTGTTTTCAGACTTACATTAAAAGCATTTTAGGTGTTAAACAAGACTGCTATATCTAGCCATGAAAACTACACAAAAACACATGTTGATAAATGTTTTATTTATTTAAAGGGGCCACATATGTCTAACCTGTTCAGGGCCCATGTTGGCCATACCCCCTGCAGGTCCAGAGGCCATAGAATTCATGCTCATCTGGTTGCCCATTTGACCCATGTTGCTTGAGTTGGTGGCCATGGACACAGTGAGGTTCATGCTGTTACCGTTGTACATGTTGTTATTGGCCTGCTGGGCAAACTGAGGTGGTGACTGCTGAGTGTACATACTGCGGAGGGATGCAGATAAAGTAATGAGACACTTTCAGGTGGAATATGTGATTTCATACCGGGTTCAATAATAATGATGAGGTCTTAAAATGCATTTTATTGTAAACAAAACGTTTTGTAAGTCAATAAAGTCTTTTGTCTGTCAATATTTTTACCCGTCATAAATAATTATGGCCCACTTTTTTACTAAAGCCTTCTAATAATAGAATTACAAAGTGTAACTAGTAAAAATGTGTCAAAATATAACTTGTCAAAGCAAAACATTATTACAGGACCAGTTAAACCAGCAGTTCTCAACCTTTTTGACTTCAAGGCCCCACCATTGTCCACAACAACATCTGAATCTCACTCACAATTTCCACACAATAAAATATTCTAAAACATGACTAGACTTGGCATAACTAGAAAGATACATATTCGTTATAACCAAACACAAAATAATTTTAATGCAAAATTTTGTCTTATTTTAAATAATTGTAAGTCGTCTTGAGGCCCCCTTGAAAGTTTATTAGGTCCACAGTCCAATAGTTGAGAAACACAATAGTTAAATAGTTTGAGATAAACAAAGACTTCAAGCTAATTTTGTATTATGTTTAATGTGAAAGGAAGAGCACCTGTTGGCGTTCATGTTGCCCTGTGTCCAGCCATTCATGTCAGGGGAGGACTGGAAAGAGGCGTTACCCTGCGCCTGTTGCATCATGGGACTTTGGGCATGGCCCATCCTGGGAGACATGAGGGGGCTCTGAGGGGTGGCGGCCCCACCGAAACCACCATCCGACTGCTGACTCATACCTGATATACACATACACACACATAAGCTTGAGAGGACTGAACATGACTTGACACAATACAACATTTATAAAACTTTATATATTATATAGGTTATTATTATCCGCTCCACGTATACTCTCTCATACATACTCAGACAAAACCCACATTTAACATTTATCATCTTTCAATTATTTTAAATTAGGGCTGTCAATTTAACGTGACCATTTAGTGTCATTATGTCCTTCTGCACAAAAACAGCAGGTCAATGACAGATTTACGTTCATATGGATTATGCTTGACTTCTAAAACCTATAATAATGTCCATCCAAATGCTTGAATCTGGGGGGCTATTTTTAGCAAATATTAATACGCTCTATAAAATGCATTGTGACAAATTCAATTATTAAAAATTAACATGTAATTAATCCAATAATACTGATTGACAGCCCTATTTAAATGTAATAATCAAAAATCAAATGCAACAAATGGCAAAAAATCATAAATTTACACACACAAACACAACATATTTTAACAGTACAATGAACAAGAATCTTTCAGTTTCCAAACTAATTAGCTGATCATTGTTTTCATAAATTCCAAAGCAGAAATCATGGAGATAGTATTGAAAAGAGTTTCAGCTCATTTCCATAATCAAATGAGGAATCAGAAGGGACAGACGCCCAACATAACAGAAGAGTACAGAGGTTTTATAAGCAGGCAGCAGGGGAGAGTTACACATGCAGGTTAATGTCAGCGGCTTCAACAGCCAGAAAGATGATGTGGGTAGAGAAATGGGCGGGATTAGGGGCGGGGCCGGGGCTTGGATCACCGCATAATTGGTTTAAAAATCAACTGCTCCACTTCCACTGATCACCATCAGCCAATTAGTCTAGGACACAGACATTAAACACGTGACACAGCACAGGCACAGCACAGTTATCAACAAATAAACAAAACTTAAGCTTTGCATTAATGATGTAAGGGCTCGACTAACATCAGTAATTTATTTGTTATTTAAATACAAAAAAGAACGTTTTTATAACATTCTAGGTTAAATTCAACTTCTCCGCACAGGATCTGTTGCATGTTGTCACCACAGAGCCAGAAAATATATTGACTCATCCCTCTCAGAAAACACAAATATTTAATGTGACACATTTACAACAGACATCTTTATGGAAAGCAGGCTGTATTGCTAATAAACATATTTAAATTTGTTACCAGTTTTCTTTGTACAGACTGTGGGGAGAGTCAATATTATTGTCTGTGGCAATCGGCAGCATGTCACAGGTGCTGAACATAGACATTAAGTGTTGACAATAACCCAGAATATTCTTAAATTTCAGATAATTTCACGTGGTAAAGCGTTCAAGATTTCTTCTGCCCTCTGGTGGCAAATGTTAGTCTAACATAATTGAAAGTATTTAATGTTACTTAAAAAGTGCTAAATTACCTTTTTAGAGCACTGTGCTTGATTACGTTACAGAACTGTGCTTGATTACGTTACTCATTTTTCCTTGCACGGTCAGATCACACAAGTTAAGCTTGTAGTGTGTTTGCTGGTGTTTGTGCGCATGTGTGTGGAAGCGCATGACACACAGACAAAGAGAAAGAGCAGGCAGTACCTGAGCTGGGGAACTGAAAGGCACTGTGCTGCATTTGAGGGCTCATAACAGCCCCAAACTGTCCGCTCAGACTGCCCAGCATC